>CADEBD010000360.1:2804555-2890372 GCA_902825455.1 Arctia plantaginis | reverse complement strand
AAGGTTTAAAAAACTTTTAAATCTCGTCCCCTTAGGGGTTCCTTCGTTCAATTCAGCAGTTTTATTTAAAAGCGAATTCATAATCTGTTTTTTCCATATAAAAATAATTTTAATTTTAAATTTTTCCCAGAACAAACAAATACGAGTCGAACGACCTACGCGTTTTCCAACGGGCGAATTAAAAGAACCCCGTTCAAAAAAATTTATAGCTATTTGGGGGGCTATAAAACACTATCTCTTTATAATTTGTTGGTCGTGAAACGAAAAAAAACATCGTATATATTCGAGTTGAAGTTTTAAACAAACATCGGTTTAATACGATGCATCTTACTTACTCGAGTTTTTAAATAAATCGATGTATATCGTCCTCTCATTCTCCCCTTCTATAATAAAAACCGCTAAAATGAACGCCTCATAGAATTTCCAAAATATTAAAATGCCTTGCGAGTTTGTAAAAATATCTCTAAGAAACTTCTGATAAAATTACCAATTTCCTTGTTATTTATCCACACATTTCTATTTTGGATAATTATAAAGGGGCTTGAAATAATTTTGAAAAATTTGAAAATGAATATCGATTTTTGAAGCTATGGCGGTTTTGGAAAGAAATCAAAAAAAGTAAGTGGTTTTTAATTGTTAATACCTTTTTTTACAGTTGTTTTACGGGGGGGGATGTTTATTTTGATCTTGGGGCCATGTTTTTAACACACTTAACGATATTTGGGGAATGTTTAAAAAATGTTAAATTTTGGACATTTAAACATGTTAATTTCGTTTTGTTGATTTATTCATAAGATTGACATGATTCCTTTTTCATTTTTTTTTTGATCTCTTGCGAAATTTGTGAAAGTTTCACATAAGTAAATGTAAAAAAAAATTATTTAAAAAGGATGGTATTATTTTGTTTTTGAAAACATGCTAACACCTAAAAAAGGCCATTTATTAAAGACAATATTTTTCTTAATCAGCTGTTTTTCAAACAAGTATGACAATGTGGGGTGGTTTTTTATCGCCACGTGAGTTGTTTTTTCTCATAGGGGTTTTATAAAATTACATTCATACAGAAAAATTTGCTATTATTTTTAATAATTTTAATTTGAACAGTTTGTTTTTAGGCAAAGGGGGGCACTTAAATTTTTTGGTGTCCCCTCTTGAATAACCTTTTAAAAAAGGGCATTTAAAAGCACTAGCATACGTAAAATTTTTGTTTATTTTTGTTACTAATTTCTGCAAATTTAAAGTTGGCCTTGTTTTTTTTATTTGAAAGTTATTTTCATGTTATTGCTTTTTAGTTTTTGGTTCTTGAAACAAGACATTGTGCAGAAAACAAAGTTTGCCTGTCCGCACCCCAATATTGGATAAACTACGTCAAGTTCAAATAACATCCCAATTTGTAAATTGCTAAATATTAATCAATATACAATAAAAATAAGTAAAACTTTATTTGTACACTAGGGTTGTACAGAAAATTACAAAATGTAAACCAAATATAGTGTACAAAGGCGACCTTGATGCTTAGGGCTTAGATCTATCTCTTTTGGCTAACTTTGGAGGGTTTAATTTAAATTTCCAAGCTGTTAGTTTTACTATTTAATTTATATCCCTAGTACGCACCACACAGCTTGCCTTAAAGCCTGTAGAATATAAAACTTTTTGTTTTTTAAGAAAGATGTTCTTTGTTGACTTCATTATTATTCTTGTGAGTTTAAGGTACCGGTTTTGTTTTTGTTATTTTGTTTATCCAACATTTTTTATGCTCTCTTTATCCAACATTTTTTATGCAGATTATGTTGATGTAATTATTTACTTTCAAGGTCAATTCTAATTTTGTGTTTCAAATTCTTATTTATTGTTATCATAACTTTAAGGATTCGCCTGATTTATTTTGTTATCGCCACAAAACAACGATAACAATAAAACAAATTGAATTATTCAGTATAGTGTAGTGTACGCCATCTAGATGTAGGAGTAGCAAACTAGCACTCTAATGTCTTTCGATGTAAAGACGACATGGTTCTGTTAAGAATTCAGAGATGGCGCTAAACACAATTTTTAGATGTTTCTGTAAGTAGTATCTCCTTAGTCTTTTGTTAGTCATTAATTTGTTTATTAATCGTTAACTTGTTTATGAAAATCTAGACGGTAATTTGATGGGTATGGTCATGTTTTAATAATTTAATAGCTTTTGTTAGAATGAGTTTCTTACATAAACCAATGAATCTATAAAAGAAGATGAAAGGAAATATTTTGTAGACACTCCTAATGTACTCTTTTATTAACTACGTAATCGCGATTTTTTTCTATAAAGAATCTTCTAAACTAAATGTACAAGCAGTTAGGTCTTATGACGACGGTGCTAGAGCAAACGCAAAACAGTTTTTCAAATGAAAAGAAAATACCTCCACTTCATCATCTTATTATCCTTGTGGAGTACTTATACATTAGTTGGGCTTAAACTAAAAGTCGTCAACAGTAAACATTCTAAATATTTTTGTACCTGAATGTTTTTTCTTAGTAAGAAATGTTTGAAGCGAGGTTTAATACAAAATTTGGAAATAGCTAAGTTCCATTTTGGTACGAGGAAAACCACGACCCGCAGTTTTAACGAGCGACGGACGTGTAGTCATAGTAAAAATTTCGATAAATTGTAAATAAAATGCATTATTCAAAAATATGGATCTCGGTTGCCTCGGTCGGCAGACTGCTATAAGGTCACCCCATTGCGCCATTGTTTTTTGTTTGTTTATATTCCCCATTGAATGTTTCTAACCATGGTGTGCCCATCTATTTATCTATATCGATCTCTAACAGTGTGGTGACGGATTGATCACGGAGTGTCAGCTCCCCTATTTATCCCGTAGGTGTCGTAAGAGCCGACTGAGGGAGCAAACTATGCACAACAACAGCACTGCAAAGAGTAGGAAAACTTGAAACGAACCCTATACCAACGCTTTTGGCCAGCGTGGTATAGTAGACCAAAACCTCCGTGCTAAGGATAGGCCTATGTCCAGCCAGTGGACTGCTAAAGGCTAATGATTATCAATTTCTAAGCCAGAGGTAATAGCAGTTGAGATTAATTATATTTTTCGGATACATTCTGTATTCTGTACCTTAAAATGGAGGGATCCGGGAACAGCTTTATTAAGACATTCGGACTTCTCCTATAACCTCACTCACTCAACATCCATCTGACTCTGGGGAGGAAAAGCGAGAGGGAAGATGACTCTTGAGATGTAGGTGTCCCATCAGCTCGTTTGCTCTCTGTACCACGAAGATAATCTAAAGAACACACCTATGGTTTCTCCACTACTTCCCATCAACTGATCATAAATGTAAGGGATATTTCATCGAGAGATTTTTATTCGCGCGGAAATAAATTGAACGTATCGCGTTGAATTTGAATTAAATCACAGTTTTTCTTTTCGCGTGAATTTATTTATTCACAGAATTTTGCCAAAAAAAAGGGGATGAAATATCGGTGTGCCCTCTTTTTTTTTTTTTGTTGACGGGTTGGAAAATCCCTTCGGATCTCCTGCTCCTCGGGGACTCAGGAGCCAGGCGTATTTGGTGATTCCACTAAAAACCACCCCGACGGCCGGCCTTAGGTGTCCTACTCTGGGGAGGACCCAGACCATGTTATTTCAGGTCCTCCCCGAATTGACAACATGCCTAATCAGGCCCTATTCCGTGCGGATGGGCCCTAACACATTTTTTCCGCAGTTTCTCTGTTACACTCGCATCTGTGTGCATTTTGCTATCTTTAGTAATGTGTAGTAATATGCTCACCTGGCTGAGGTGCGACGACATACGGCTCCTGATAAGATAAAAAGTCAATGCCTTCGAAAGATTGCTTTGCCTTGCACTACTTTTGAAGGAAGGAAATAAATTTTAAGTTATTTACTTAAAATTTATTTTACACGAATTATCCATACATCGATCAACGTGGTACGACATGAAATGACGTTTTTTATTTGTTTAATAAAAACAATCTTACACACGGCAGTCTATTCCCAAATTAGGCAGAGCCTGTACTATGAAAACCAGACCGTTGATAGATAACCAGAAGATGAACCAGATAGATAAATTACATTTTACTCATCACACCATTATTTGTCTTCGGTGGGAATCGAACCCCCGACCGTCAAAATGTGTTTTTGATAGATTATGTTTGTGTGTGTTTTTGAAGTATTAACCATTACCCAACATCAAGACTTACGCCTCGTACATGATTAGCAGGAAACAGCAAGCCATTGGGATAGAGACCGGTCTAGTCTCTGTGAAATCCTTTAAATTCTGTTTTTGTTCATATACATCGATATCTAAGAGGTGATATAATGAGAAGAATTATTACAAAGGTTGCAATAAAAAAATCACATCCTAATGCATTCTAGTCTTGCCCAACGAGTTCTTTCTTGTCGTCCTTAGAATATGCTTATAGATTATGTTTGTCACATTGCGTATCTGTATCTTTTTAGTCGATTACAAATCTAAACACGCCAAAATATACACTAATTCCTAGTGTTAGGCTTCGTTTATAACTCTTTTTCTATTTATTTTTTTACTTTTTCAAATTGTGGGGTGGTTATGTCGGACTCGAACCGAACAAAAACCCCATGCCGTCTCCAGGTACTAGTAGCCGGGGAACCAGGTATACCCCAGAAGGGAAAGCCCTGGTACCCCGAAAGTCGGCAACACACCTGAGTCTTTTGAGTTTTCAGGTGTCCTACGGTAATCTATCTACTTGAGCGATTTTTGGGGGTCTTTCAATATTTTTTTTATAAATAGGGGGGAAATGACCCCTCTGCTCATTTGCCCCCTATTTTTTTTCCACCTGATGGGAAACGGCTTCCCCCCGCCCGAACGCCTGCAAATCATTTTTTTCCAAAGGGTTTTTTCGGGGACGTGTCGTCTGCAAATCGCAAGTGGAAATTATTCACTTTACTATTGATACCCCGCCCTTTCCATGCAGCGTCTTGAAAATTCCTCCTTGCATTTTGAAATTTTTTTATAAATAACGTCCCCCCTTTTTTCATCCTCGATCAACGGTAGGGCCTTTTTTTGCTGATTCGTACTTGGGGCGGGCATGGGTGGCGGGTTCCTAAGCAGTTTCAACACTTAATGTTCGCCAATCTACTTGCCAACGCTGCTGGGACTCCAGAACTGACCTGATTTCGATCGAGTCAAAGGGCCTTTTCACAGTGAACGAATGGTAGACAAATCAGCTGATTATACTCCTCGGTCTTCTCTATAATCTGCTGCACTGTGTGGATGTGGTCTATGGTGTCATTTCCGCTCCGAAACCTAGCTTGCTTCGGAGGTTGGAATTCGTCGAGTCTTCGTGACGACTCTTGTGGCTTAGAAGGGAAATGTGTCGATAGTTCTTCAACATGGTTTTGTCACTCTTTTTGAAAAACAAGACGACCACACTCACTCCACGCGCCCAGAGTTCTCCCTTCAAACAGGACAGTGTAGAAAAGCTTTTAGAGCTCCCTCAGTATGGGTTTACCTCCGGCCTTTAGCAGCTCTGTTGTAACGCCATCCTCTCCAGGGAGGCTTTTCCATTTTTCAGCTGTGTAAGAGCCATTTCGATTTCGTTATTTCTGACTTCTGGCAGGCCTTCGGTGTAGTGACGTGTTAATGTCTGTGTTAATGCTTCGGAGTCTTCATTTTCGGGATCAGGTAGAGATACATGCGAAGCCTATAACCGGCCATAGAAGTTTTTGACTTCCGAAAGGACTGCTGCCTTCGAAGCAACGACTTCTCCACTTGCAGTGGTCAGCTTCTGCCAAGAGCTTGTACGAACACTTTTGACCCCCGATTCTGCTCGATCGCTGTTTCAATCGAAAGAGTATTGGAACACCGGAGGTCATGTGATACGAGCTTACTGATCTCTTGGTTTAGAGTTCGCTTTGTCGACGAAGTGACAGGTGGGTTTTCACGTTCGTTTCTTCATTAACCCCCCCTAGGGTCTTTCCCGAAAGCTTCGACTTCCTGCGGTTACGCTGCATTTCACAAAATCGCGTACCTTCTTCCCTGAGGATCCGAACCATATTTTTGAGGTTCTGGTTCACGTCGGTTGTGGTTTCCACGGCAACGAATCGGTTTGCCAGATTTGAGCTGAACTGGAACGAATACAGAATACGAATATACACAATACTTGTAGATGCATTGCAAGGTTTATCGGTATTTAAATAGATAAACCTTATTTCTTTATTTGGGAAAACACTTTTCGAGACTAATCCTGTACATTAAGATCAACAGCAGTGACCCAAGAACACATCGAGTTATGACACTCGGGAAATCTCATGAAAAATTAAACTGTCTTAGAACCCTCAACAAGCAAATAACTCAGAAGAAAATTGGAGGAGCTAGACATATAATAAATCCACTTCCCTACCCCCAAAGCGGGAGGCAAAATGAAGTAAAAATAGGCATAGGTACACCCCTTTTAAAGAGGGAAGCATAGCGGCCACAAAATAATATTTGTATATTTTATTGGTATAATATTTATGGTATGGTAAACGCACGGAAATTTACTCTAGTTAACACAAAATCCTCACACACGGAAAACACATTTATGTACTTTAATTTAATTAATTAAGACAGGTTCAACTTTAGATAGAATGTATATAGGTATAACCCACAGCGTTAGCGAAAATATCTGAAGTCCACGGTGATGTATGTGAGTTTTACTTAAAGACCTTGACAAAATCATGTAATATTTCTGCCAAGGGAAGAAAGACTGAAAAACATATAAATTTTACGGCCATATAATTGGGACGTTAGCTAATGCTTGTTATACGGCAATAGACTACGTAATGACTCGACCGAAAATCTCTGCCTGGCCCTACAATAATAGTAGTGTATGCTTTAATAAATAAACAAATAAGTATTCTTATTACATACTATATCATTCGTCGTCCTTCAGCATTGACCTAGGTTAGTATCTGCGTAGTTATCCAGTCAATGCACAACACGCAGTATTCGCTTATACTACGCAGTAAAAACATAGCTTCTTTAAATGTATGCAATGTGTTGCGGTAAAAGTGACTTTTCAGGATTTTGTTACGTCCAACCAATAGGTTGTCAGTGTGGTAAAGGAATTAGGAATACAGTGTCACCGACCCTATTCATCTCGGACAACAGCACTGCAAAGACAAAGAAATGTGACACAAACCCTATACCAACCTGTCTGGCCAGCGTGGTATAGTAGGCCAAAACCTCCTTTCTAAGGAGAGGCCTATGTTCACCAGTGGACTATTTAAGGCTGTTAATGTGATGATGTTTATTTTTGTGAATGATTTTAATGTCTGTGTCCATTATACTTAAATTTTTATCTACAGCCAGATTTCGCATCACACGTATTCTTATTTTAATAACAAAACTAATATAAACTTATATAAGCAGCAAAAATGATAATCTAGTTTGACTAAAACCAGGGGGTTTTAGTCCCTGATTCTAGGGAGAGGGACTCAAAGGGCGCAACGCTCTTATGACTCTTGAGTTCCAGATGACTAGACATGGAAATTATTTATACTTTTAAATCATAATCACTTGACGAAATGATTGGTTTTCGTCTCTGCCATTTCACATGTGATCAATCACTACTTAGATTTGTTCATACACAAAGATAAATGTCAATCAATCAATTAAAACGTTTTTTTTAGATTTAGACCTTTCGCGAGTCTGGCGCTAGCGTAATAATAATAATAAGTCGCGGTGATGTTGTAGGTGAGTCACAGATGTGATAAAACGGTTTTAAAATTATATGATTAATCACAGGTTATTGTGATTTTATCCCATGTCTACAGGTGACTTTAGGCGACGTGACCTGTATGCTCGTTTTCTCCTATACTATATACAAAAGGTAGCTTTTCGATCGTTTCACTCATTAAATTAAAAGCGAATACGATTTCTTACTAAATGAAATTTCCGTCGTTCTATGTTCGTATTGTTTTGTCGAAGGATTGAACAATTAGTTTTAAACTGTCAAACAACAATAGTTCAAAAAGGTCATTAATATAGAAATCTAAATTTCCCACCGTGACTACAGTATGGGGTTCTTCAAAAATGGCCTTCGAAGTTTTTACAAGGACGTGTGTAACTAGTGACCCTCTCCCGGTCCCGCTCCGCCATCTCCTCCGCAAGCATAACTTGCTCGCAGAAGGATGTGTAACTAGTGACCCTGGATCTTGTGTGAAATAGTTTAGGGCCTTCGGATGGATTTAAACCACCTTGTTTGCATCCTTTATGAAAGAAAAAAGATTTAATATCTTTATTTAATGGAAAGCAGACATTAACATTGTTTGGCTTATGTGTAACTTACCACCAGGTATAGAAAGATATTTATTTTTCCATCTTCATGCACTTATGTACATCGTTGGACTTAATGCCGTGGGCATTCTCTACTAGCCAACCTTTCGGTGGTGTAAAAATCTTGTAGTGTAGATGCACCGAAAATATCATGTCAAATTAAATTAAATATTCAAAAAACCTTATTATGCTAAAAATAGTAATTGATCACCAAAATTAAAATCTCATTTTAATGTGAAATTTTAACCAAAAAAATTAATCCTGAGTCCCAAACTAATCATAGTTAACCCCTAAAATATTAAATGATCAGCAAAATTTTAACCACACGTACAAAAGTTACATGTTATATGTTGGACCTGTCGGAGCCCGGAGCCCTGCTTCGCGGAGCTCCTACTTTCCGCATGGTTTGAAAAGAAATAACCAAAACCTAACAAAAGTCAAAAGTAAGTGCATTAGTTTTCTCGGTGAGATTTGATGTTCAATTACTACAGCAAACAAAAACAGCTGGAACCATTATACTTTTACATTTTAGACTATCTTTGGGTATCTATATAATTTAATGGCTAGGATTTTCAGAAAAACGTTAATCTAGTTTAGTACCGCTACATGCCGGCTGTAGTTACGACTTTATTTTGCATACGCTGTTACCGAGTGCAGCGAAACGATAAGGTCACTTTGTCCAAGGTGGGGAGAGCTACACAACGCTCTGTTGCAATCCGACTCATGTTCGCTGCCGTAACTTGTAGTAGTCTGTCTGTCTGTGCCGATCCATTGCCGATTTAAAAAGTTGTTTTTAAAAATAAGGAGAGTGAACGCGCGCGGTCGTTCCCACTGCGCGACGCGACCGCGGCGCAGCCAGTGTGCGTTGAAGCAGTCGCTAGGGCGGACACGGCACTCATACTATCTCACTAAATCGTAAGTAGATATAAATTTCATATTAAATTCTTGTGAGGGAATATTTAAACCCAAACATTATATACTGACCGGTATGATAAAATTGTGTTTCTACAGAGTTTCTAGTGTTTCTCATTGTATATTTGAGGTTAGGAAATGACAGTTACTACGCCGCATAAAATGTACATCGGTTGACGCGAACGTACGAACTACGACGCAGTTCGCTTGGTATCGGCCGGCCTTTTGTTGCTAACCGAGAAACAAAACTAAATGCGTATTTGTCTACAGTATCATATTTAACTCTTTATATGAGATCTAGTTATATTTATGTTAATTGATGAGATAAGTGCATTCCCTTTCCTTAACTGAGGTCATGGCTTTCAGAAAAAAGAAATTATGCCAAGTTTTATTAATTAACTTTTAGTAAAATTTGTTTGTTCTTTTTTTGTTCATTTATTTATATTGTTCAACTGTTGTTTTTAAACATTGTATAAAACCGATAAAGATACATCCAGTCCTGTTGGAAATACCGATTTAATTGTTTATATTTTTAAGCACGGATATACCATTATTGTTATATAACGTGAAATATATTGTACCTTGTTTATCTTTGAGTACTAAAACAATATAGTTTGAAATATTCCTATATTTAAAATATAATAAATAATAAATTTACATTATATTATGGTGTACGCATGTTAGTCTAATTTCACTCTAGTTAGTTTAGTTATTATTACAGCACTATTATTATTTATGAAAACATAGACAGCCTTAACGTCTAATGCATTGTTTGCTTCTGTAGTGGTTGCAGTTTGTGCCATAATAGATAATAAATAAGTATACATAGGGCGGCTACTATATAAGTAGGCCTATCTGCCCTGCTTCTGATATATTCGATGTCGTTATATTTTTTTATTTAGTACCGAAGTTTCCAAACTTTTTTTTCGTAGACCACTTTCTTTTTTGGTATCGGTGGACCAGCTGCTGCATACATTTTAACCACACTCCTAAAACTCCTCACAATACTTTGTTAATCACTGATTTTTTACTGATATCACCTGCATAAAAAGTATACGGGTACTAGTGGATACCGTTAAATGAAACAATTATCTTTGTTAGAATAAACATAAAACAAAGAGTAAATTTCGTACAATATAGATATAGATAATATAGATTGTTTTCCACAGCGAAATATATCTCGAACTTTAACAACTATTAACTTGTTTCTAAACATCAGTTGTATCGCTCAAATGTTACCTAACTCATAGAAATTAGAAGACATTTGAAAGAGGAGCTGGAATATATAAACTCTTTAGTATGACCTGATATTTATGGTTCTTTATAAGGTAGAGCATTTTTGAACACAGGGCCAGTGGCGTAGCGCGTTAGGGGTGGCAGGAGCGGTCCGCCCCGGGCGGCACCTTTAGGGGGCGGCAAAATTTCGCACTACACATTTCATATTTTTGTCGCACCTTCAATTCGGACCGATTGAAATAAGCATGGAATTTGCCATTGCTTATACTGTGAAGAAATCGTGGAATACCCTTTCTTTAAATGAATGTATACTCATGATAATTTGCTCATTGTACGAGAGGCAACACTGTCTGTTCTAACTTGCACGGATCTCCCGTATATTCTTCAGAATTACCATAAGCAATGCCAGATGTGAGATAAGTTTTTCAAAATTTTAATTGATCAATAACTATTTAAGATAAACAATGAGTACTTTAAGGCTAACCAATCTTGTCTATTGAGCAACATGTGTGTGCGTTGTGCGTGTGATGCTATAGACATTGATAGTGTAATAAAAGACTTTGCTCTTAAGAAAGAAGACGAATATACTTAGTATTAGATATAGACGGAAGTTTTGTTTTTAATTCTAACAAGTATATTATTTTTCAATAAAAAAAAAACAGTAACGTTCTAGTTCTAATTGGGAGTCGAATTGTGTTTTATATTCAGCTCGCTAATAATAACTTAATATTGTTGATCGTCAAGGTAATCATAAATGCCGAAAAGTTCTTTAGAATTACTGTGTACTCTTTTAAATTGAAATAATTAAACAAGAAGGCGGCAATTTTTTTTCCGCCTCGTGCGTCTGATACCCACGCTACGCCACTGCATAGGGCTCCTTTTAACATAAAAGATTATCATCATCAACAGCCTTTACTAGTCCACTGCTGGACATAGGCCTCTCCTTAGGAAGGAGGTTTTGGCCTACTATACCACGCTGGCCAGACGGGTTGGTATAGGGTTTGTTTCAAGTTTTCCTTCTCTCTGCAGTGCTGTTGTCCTGCGTAGTTTGCTTCCTTAGTCGCCTCTTACGACACCCAGGGATGAATAGGGGTGGTGACACAAAAAGATTATGCTACGAGAGTATTCCACGAGCGGCTTTGAATAAACCTTCGGAACATTATGTAGAAAAGGATTTAGCTAACTTAACCACGTCTTCGTAACAGTTATATAGAATGATAATGATAAATTTTAATGTGCAATGACAATAAATCGGTTGACTTTATGACTCTTCTATAATTTAGCAGTCTTAAAACCTAAATGTTCCTGCTTTAAAATATCAAGTTTCATAAAGTGAAATATTTAACAATGTACAAAGTTTGTTTTATGAAAATTGTAAGACCATTGTACGCTACTGTACGCACGCTAACACGCTATTGTAAGACCATTGCATCGACTTCCGATATTTTTGTTCACCTCATCATCACAAAATTTCTCAGATTATATGTCTCTGTAATTTTGGGTCGTATAGCCCTCAGTAGAAACCGCAGATTATATCTCTTGTAACCAATGCGGCAGGTTTCTCTACTTTATTTTGTTTTATATTAGAGGGGGAAGACGGATCCCCAGATGGAAAGTGACCATCGCCGCCCATGAACGTCTGCAACTCAGGAGTCACAAACGCGATTTTCTTGAAGCTTTGAAGGTCGTATCCGTCCGGCAACTTACTTAACCGATTAACTTACTTACTAGACGGACTACATCTGAACTAGTCAGACGTGTCCCCAAAATACTCCAAAAGAAAAACGGGTTACCTTTTATTTATATGAAAGCCATTCAAGAAAGCTTTTATTCAAACGATGTTCAGTTCCTTAAAAGCGATGAAAGGCCAAATGTCTAACTACCGCTTCTGTACAAAACATCCATGCGACAAACTGTTTTAGAAGTTTAGTCATCAAAAGAGCATCGAAAGTCATCTAACCCGCTCAGTGTACTCGCATGTCAGCGTATATATAGAATTCGTTCTTCGCCGTGACAGATATAGTTACCTATTTTCACATTTAGGGCGGTAATATTAGTACCGATTGCTGAATAGATGTTGATCCGTACTTTTAAAAGATAAATGAAGCCTGATCTGGTCTCCAAGATTTCATAAAGTCAACCATGAACGCTAACATGCAATTTAGTAGTTAGCAGCAAATATTGAAGATTTAGATCTAGAAATTTGTTTTAGCGTTCATTTTCAAGGTTAGTCCAAGGATATGTAGTGTCTCTTTTCAAAAATAATTTTATTATCACTTGAAGCCTAGTATGGCCTTGTTCTAATACGCACGCAGTAGGTAAACTTTGACATTTGCATACGTAACGCAGGGCCGATAGGTATTTTTTTTATTTTAAACTAGTTGGTGCCCGCGACTTCGTTCGCGTTTAATTTGAAAAGCGCTGCCTTAGTGGGTTCGATTCCCGGACGCGGCAAAATTTTATAGAGGTTTTCCGAGAGAAAAAATCGCCTAAGTTACTCTTAATGTAGACAGTTACCTGGTGGTAAAATATTATGCAAACCGGTTCAGCCGCGTTTTACAGGAATCGTGCAAATAACTGTGTGAGCATGATAAAAACCCTAATATTTTGACATTACAAACAGACATTTCAACTTTATGTAATACTTAAATGTTTTCGTTTTCTTTACTAGCAAGACACAGCTGTCTGCTTAAATATTAGATCCACATCGATTTTTTTGCGGTTACTTAATACGCAGTATGCCTTATAGTGACACCTCATGACATTATTGTAGGTTATTTATGACCGGTATCAATAGTTTATCGAATTCAATATCTTTAGGTTCAAAATATTTAAATCGCTTATTTATAAATATTAAAATTATAAGATTAAGTATGTATAATAATAAACCTGAAACAAACTATTACTATACTATTCTATACCAACCCGTCTGGCCAGCGTGGTATACATAAACAATTTTTTCTTGTAGGCCAAAACCTCCTTTCTAAGGAGGTTTTATGTCCAGCAGTGGACTACTAGAGGCTATTGATGATGATGATGATGATAAGTAATAAGACTGTTCTATGTTGATCTAATCACTAAAATTTGCTTATTTTTGAAAATTAATGTATGTCATAAAGCATTTTCAATCGACTAAATTTCATCCTTAATCACTCAGATTTTCTACTGAACATTTCTTGTTTTCATAGTTTTCTTTTTCTATATCTCCGGTATTGTTTGAGGTACGCAGTTACTTTGAGTCTATGAACATTCGCCAGAACAAGCTGTTTTGTTTGATCTTTCGCCCACTTAAATTGGTTGTTAACGTAGGAAGCTAGGTGTGAAAATTTAACTAAACCGTCATGTAGTTTAGCGCGGATCCTTGCTCGTTTTATACTTAAGATTAAAATTCAGTTAATTCATTCGCTGTTCTAGCAGGATCTTACCCTTGCTGTATCTTGGAGTTACATGTTCTTTAAAAAGAAAATGCGAGGCTCTATTAAATTAATGTTTAGTTAATATTTTTACCAACTAAAAATATATTTTATTGTCCCTAGGGCGGCAAATCGTCCCACCATTGCATGTACCATGATAAAAACAGTACAAATAGCTATGGGAAATGGTGATATGAAATCGAATTGGAATAATTTCGTTGATATTGAAGCTTTAACTAATTTAAAAAAATAAAATTAGTTCATTTCTCTAACAAAAATACAACAGTACATTTTCATTATGATTGAGAAAAAGGCAAAAATTTATATCAGTTTCTTCTGTGTGAAATTAATCTTTACAATTTAGTTAGACGTTATTGTTAAAATAAGGAAAGTCATATTGTTTAACCGTCAATGTCGGAGTTGTCAAGTTTAAGCCTTTTGCTAAAACGTTTTGTTACGAGGAAGCGTTTTTACGTTCGCGGAATGGGGGATAAGGGGTGGAAATAAAAAAACCAAATTATTTTTCCTTTTCAATATATTCACCTGCAAGACGGATACATTTTTCAGATCTTTCAATTAATTTGTTTATACCCTCATAAAAAAATGTTTTCTCTTTGCCTTCAAAATACGCCAAAACTGCCTCCTTGATTTCATCATCGTTGGTAATTTTTTTACCCCGCAGCTCTTTTTTCATTTTTGGAAACAGGTAATAATCGCTGGGGGCCAGGTCTGGGCTGTAGGGTGGGTGATTCAAAATATCGAAGCCCACCTTATGCAGGGCAGCCAACGCAACGCGGCTCTTGTGGACGGGCCCGTTGTCGTGCAAAAGCAACACACCTTTTGTCAATTTTCCCCGTCTTTTCTCTTTAATGGCTTCTTTGAGTCGCTCTAATATTAAAGCGTAGTATTCTCCGGTTATAGAAACACCTTTAGCTTTATAATCGATCAATAATATTCCTTCTGAGTCCTAAAAGACCGTTGCCATGAGTTTCCCAGCTGACTGTGACACCTTAAACTTCTTGGGAGGTGCCCTTTTTATGCCACTGCATGGAGTCTTGTTTCGACTCAGGTTCATAATGATGAACCCAAGTTTCGTCTCCAGTAAACAATTCTACTCAATACAGCATCCTTGTCTTCATTACAAAGGTCTAAAAATGCACGTGAACACTCTACGCGCTGTTGTTTTTTCGTCGGCGTGAGCATTCTCGGCACCCATCTTGCACTGACCTTTGTCATGCCAAAATGATCGTGCAGAATTCTAAAAATGGTTGTATCAGATACTCCAACCATTTCTGCGAGTTGTTTCTTCTTTAGTCGAGCATCGTCGAGTAAAATTTTTTCGACTTTTTGGATAAGTTCTGGCGTGATCATCTCGATGCTCCTGCCCGGCCTCGGGTCGTCTTCAAGGGATTCCCTTCCTTGTTTAAATAAACTGTGCCATTTGTACACCATAGTTTTTCCTGGACAAGAGTCGCCGTAAACCAATGACATCTCATTCATTATGGTCGCAACTGATTTTCCTTGCTTGGTAAGGAACTTTATAACGGCACGATATTCGATTTTTTCCATGTTTCACTTTTCACTCCCGATTATGTTGCTTGGTTGACGATAACTCAAAGACTAATTGTCTAATAACAATGAAACCTGGTATTTATACTAATTATGAGTCACTGAACAGGTGACGATTCTAATGAGCCTAATCACCCCCAACCCTCTCATTCCGCGAACTTAAAAACGCACCCTCATAAATTTGGCTCATTTTGTACACTGTACACTTGTGTGACTTTTAATAGATATAATAGAATTTATTTCTGTAATCGTATTGGTGCAACAATTTTGTCCTTCAATTGCCTGTAATAATTTCTATTTAAATACATAACTTAAAAAATCATTATTTTGTCTTGTAGTCCTTTGAAAAGGCCTACATTAAGTGGCGGCCATGCCACAGCTAGGGCGAAACTTTCTTTGTTATTAACTATCTAGGAAACCGAAATAATCGAGAAAATTATCCCTTAGAGCTCAACTAACGATGGAGCCAATTGGTAGATAATTTAACTCATTTTTTTTAAATTAATAATAATAACCTTACACATCCTACTCGAACATATTTGGCGAAAAATGCGGGAAAAACCGCATTTTTCTCTTTTTACGTCTCATGCGGAAAAAGACAAAACAAAGAACACAAAGTGTTTATAAACTACAAACAGCCTTAAGTACGAGTATCTACGTAGTTGCAACTAAAAAAAACAGATAAGTTTTCCTGCGTACTTCAATGACAGATATCATTCCTGCGTATAAAACGGAACATTTCTGCAAGCACATATCTCTATAACCTCCTTCAATATGTGTATATATTTATTTCTAATTAGAGAAAATCTTTCATGTCAGCATAAAGCAAATAGAAAACAACACAAACATTATACCATCAAATCAGACTATTATTGTATTATAAACTCGTATTACTTTATGCGTATAAAGGGACGGAGTACCTTTGCGAATTGGTCCTTATTCGCCAAACATTTTAGTTGGAATTTACCTGTAACACGATTAACCCGCTTACCTTGCAGCTTACATATAATTTATTTAGTATATCGCATCTGCAATCGCATCGCTACTGCGTACAGTATACCAACATGATATACACACACATACTAATATATTATATCCGTGGAATAGACGGTATTGATTTTCAATTTTCGAACAAATATGTCCGCAATGTTCGACGATGTGAATTCAAATAATTTTGCGACCGCCGCACCGTAGCATATAGGTAGGCAGATTGTAGCAGACCAAAATCGACTAATCGGATTAGTATTAGTGGTAGTGTTATGTTACCAATATACTGGATAGTTTTTTATGCATATGTTTGTAGATGTGTTATCTGTTATGATTATGAATATGCGTATAAACAGTAAGTACGCAGTATAAGTATATACTTTTAAGGCATGACGACCTTTTATCGGTGACGAGCTGGTAGCGGTCGAAGAGCGCGTAGCGCGTACCGCTGGTAGCGGTAGTTTTGATATAATGAATTACATAGTAATTGAAAAATAGCCCTACCTGTGAAGATACAATATTTATACATATATTTAATCAAAGACATTTATGGTTTATTTTCGGTTTTACTTTTTAATTATTACTTACCCCACAAATGTATATTCATTGCATTGAAATGAGGGTTTTCTGAAATGTTCCACGTGAGATGGTAGCACTGTAGCGTCAGGTCCAACCACCTGTCAAAACACATACACGATTTGTATTTTTCGATCATTTTTTTTGGTTCATTCATTCTGAAAAACGTTACAAAAGGAATATTGTTTTCTAAAATGCCAGTGTTGTGCACTGCCTATGTGTGCAAATAAAACTTTTGCGCCTCTCTTTTTGAGCTCAAACTTTAGTTCGGCAACCTTTCTCTGGCCGTAATCTATAATAAACTCAATAACACTTCCAAATTCATAGAATTTCACTAAAAAATTATACGTTCGGTAAGAATCTGTGCTATCTGACAGCTGTTTGGACCTGACGCATACGAAGCGCCGTCTGGTGGCAGAAAAAATATCGAAAACCCTCATTGAATCGATTGTTTATTTACCTATTAAATGGTAAAAGTAAAATCGCTGCACTATTGCACAATGTCATGACAATATATCAGAGACAACGCGCAATGTGACATATTTTAAAATTCATGAACAATGAGGTGCTATTTTGGCAGATCTAATCTGTATTCGTATTCATTTTATAGAACACAGCTCTTGCCTTAATATATGTATATTTATTTTTGTGATATCTTTTTAACTATGATAAATAGGTATCTAAATAAAAGAGACGGAATGAAAACGTAAAAAGCAAAAGAAACCTTCGAGTTTATCACATTTTACATGATTTTTGTCCATGTTGTTGCAGAGCAAAGATCCATTTTCTTTTGATTCGGTCCATGGTATTCGAACCATCCGTAATTGCTCTACCTTACAACTGCTGGGACTTGTGGCTGATGTACCTAACTGCAATTTTATCAAAATAATAAATCAAAACCCTTCCTTCCTTCAATACTTCCTTCAATATTATACTCTTATTACATATATACATACGTATATACTCAAGTCTTGATCCCACTTAAGTCCAAATTTTGTCGACTGTAATTTTAGTCCCTCTTACTTAAAGGGTAAGGTTATTGCCGTCTACCGGGCACATATATTACAACATAAAGAAAAAAAATTTAAACAATTGGGTGTTTGCTATGTATAAAAAAAAAAAAAAAAATGGATGTATTTACAAAAAAAAGGATAAAAGTATCAGTTATACTAGCTTTCATAGTACAGCTCTGCTTAATTTGAAACTAGATGGTGTTGTGTCAGATGTCCGAAATATTAAATTAAATTATAGGTACCCAGACACAGAATAAGTGATCGTGCTCATTACACAATATTTGTCCAAGGTTCCCACCCTCAACACCATCGAACGTCGTAGGTTCGATTTCCACCCAGGACATCCTGGGGCAAGTCAGGATCGGCAACCATTAGACGAACAGGCCAACAGAGGCAGACTCTTTGTTCTGATCTATAATTAAAATTTAAACACTTCTTAATTTTATTTATAAACAAAAGCAGAACCACGCTTCTACTTAATTACTAATGTGCTGATATAGGAACCTTGAATTGGATTGAAACATAATTCGTCGCCGTCTTAGGTTCTTTAATTATTATCATCCGACGAACCCTCAAAATTTCCATAAAACCTACAAAATAATAATAATTCAAATGTCCGTCTGTCAGTACATCTGTCCGTATAGTTCCTATAGAGAGAACCGGTCTGCGCAGGGCGTCTAGTTACACCCCCCTCACAGCCAGACAGGCATTCAGCCCCTCTGTCCATGTTCGCCCAGTGTTTAGTTCCCATTCGTCAGACGCAGACTGAAAATGTAGTCACCAGTCAGAACGTTTTTCTTTGTCTTTTTTTTTAATTTTTACATTCTATTTCCAAATTATATATTTTTTAATTAATTGTAATTTGAATTCAGTAATTTTTTTTCATATGAATTAAAAAGTGATTCATTATGCCTATTTATAGAACATGTGTGGGCTTTTGTTCGTGTAATTATGCTGTTTAAGGTAAGTTTTTGTCTGAAATGTTAATTTTTTTGAGGATATTAATTAAGTATTTACAAAATACACTTTATATACTAAATTTTATTTCGATTAAGCAATATGTCAATGTCAAAATATTCCACAGCAGTTCATTACAAGTATGTACATAAATTTATTGTAGACAAAGAGTATTCGAACAAAACTGGTAGAGTCCCCGGTGAAACCTCATTCTTAATTGAAGAAAAAAAGCCAAAAATTTGCTTAAAAACATATATGTAAATCATAACTTCGTTCGAAACAATATCTTTACGTGAGCTTGAAACAATGTAATGTAAAGTAGATATTATACGACCAATTAGTACATATATTTTGTATATTTACAACACAAAGGGAAATATTCCATAAAGTAAGCTCTCTGCCCACGCTCGCTCGCTTACAGGTTATCGATTCCTCCCGTTACCTTGGTAATACATTTTCTGTAACTAAAAATAAACCAGTTACTGTCTGATTTAAGTCACTTTGTTCAATTTTAACGAATGGACAATATCCAATTCGCATGTTCAGTAATCAAACTGTAGGTAATATATGATTAGGTACACGGTAGAGAGAGGCAGCGGCAGAATACCTTTCTAGAATTCGTCATATAGCAGCCACCTTTGTCTTCTTTTTTATCTTATAGGGGGTAAACAAGCCCCGTAGTTCATGTAAACCTGCGACTCAGACAAGTGCGTTGTCGTCGTTTGGGGGGTGGGGAGGGGTCTAGACCTCCAGCGACCTCACTCATTCGCCATCATGGACTTTGATGGTAAGCGGTTGCTGTTTGAGGTGACACTATAGTTCGCAGAATTTATGAAACAAAGAAATACTATATTCTTATCCACTGTAATGTAGTCAACTTGCTGACGGTCAGTTAATAAGTTTATGTAGTCACCATGTCAACCGACACTTAGCTCAAGGGTACATGTTTTCAAAACACACAGTTAATTGACTTAAGGTTTGGTACAATTGGCATCCTCCTCTATTTATTGCGTAGGATGGCTGCTGTATGGTACAGAGACAGTTTTCCAGCTCTGAAGAGATAATAAAATGTCGAATCAAATCTGAGGAAGTGAGAACTGAGATATTAGCCGCGGTTACTATCAACCTTGGTTTGGAGTCTTCGCCATGTGTAAATAATGTTTAACTTAGCCAGTATTTCATAATCATCATCGTTAACAGCCTTTAAACATCCACTGATTGACATAAGCCTCTCCTTAGAAAGGATTGGTATAAGATTTGTTTCAAGTTTTCCTTCTCTTTGCAGTGGGTGTAGTCTCTTTTACGACACCGGGGTGACTAGCGGGATGAATAGCGATGATGACCCTCCCTATTCTTAGTCCGTCACCACACGGATAATATTTACCCGTGACGAATGATCCTTATGACACAATACCAGACGTCTTCAACTTAAGAATAAATTAACCCATAGATCAACTTAAACATTTTCTCGTGTATTAGATGAACGTAATCGATAACGTACCGTATAGGTACAACGTATGAATAGCATAAATAAAGAATATTTTTACGCTGATCGGGTTAAATAGAATTGGTAAATTTTAATATATTGGTCATGATGAAATTTGAAGATTCTTGCCCACCTCCTCACACACCACCTTTTTTTTTTTCTTTCTTCAGTTCGGCAACCTTTCTCTGGCCGTAATCCATAATAAACTCAATAACACTTCCAAATTTATAGAATTTCACTAAAAAATTAAACGTTCGGTAAGAATCTGTGCTATCTGACAGCTGTTTGGACCTTTTTTTTTTCCGTGCGGAAATCCCCTCGGATACCACCTCTCGGTGGCATGTCGGACTCGAACCGACTAAAACCGCACGCCTTCTCGGGTACTAATAGCCGGGGAACCAGGTATACCCTAGAAATCCTCACACATCACCTGTCGCTATTTGACAAGTAATCATGACAATAGAGTTTATGTTGTAAATTCCTGCATAATTGCAACATAAGAATGCAGTCAAAATTCTAGAATTTGTAGTAAAACTGTTTAGAAATACATACGCATCTCTTTCTACGCAGTGGAAACGCGCGTCTTGTACAATTACACCGATTGAATTTCTGTCACGCTACCAAACAGAAACGTTATTGTTCATACACTGTTGCAAGCAATTTTCAACCTTATGGTAATAAATATACAAACTGCGACAAGTTACTGTAGTATGTGTTTCAAATAAGGTTTTGGTGTCAACGATCGCTGCCTATTGTGGGTAGCAGCTCGCCGTGTTTTTTTCTTGACTTAGTCTGTTCTTATTGCGAAATTGAACTTACTACGCAATTGCGTCTCATATTAATGTGTTAAGTTCATATACATGACACATACGAAAGTTTTGCATGTGAACGTCAATATTGACGCGAAAATATATTAGTGTTTGTACTATGGTAACTCGACTCGAACCGACCAAGAACCGCACGCCGTCTCGGGTACCTGTAGTCAGGTCACTAGGTGTACCCTAGAAAGGAAATCCCTGACCAATCAGACACCTACCAAATCCCACCAAATTAATGTATTCCCAAAATTATTATTCTATTATTGGGGTCCAAGTGCTCGTGCTATGTATAAACAACTAGTTAAGCAACTGATGACAATTCTCAGGATCAGAAAGCCGGCCTTTTTCTAGCACAGAGAATTAGCATTGCCATTCAACGTGGCAATGCTATGCAATGGTTATTATTCTTCTTTTCTTAGGGTTCTTCCAGGATTAAAGATAATGTTAGGAAAACTCAGAGTATGTGATTAAATTATATGCGGTGAAATTGGGACTAAAATTATAGTGGGCAAATTAGGAAGACGCCTATCTCCACCCCTTCGGGGATAAAGACGTGAGTGTATGTGTTGCATATGAGTATATTGTAAATATATATGTATCGCTTCCCTTTTGAATGTATCAGTTTCTTTTACTCATGTAGTCAAAGGCGTGCTACATCGACATTAGATTTTTATCAAAGTTGTTTTTTATAAAATGTTATTGTATTTTTGTTGTTACGGTCAGTCGATGTCCTTGTTCTAGTGACTTCTTTAAACACAGGACATAAACTGCTGCTTGTTCGAGCTTCTGCTACGTATTCTTTATTGAAAAATTATTTGATGATGATCGGAAAATAATTTATCATCTACTTCATATGTATGACAAACTTGTCACATATTGGCAGATAAGAACAGGTCATGTGTAAAAAAAATAAAAGGTTTCATTAATCTTATTTTCAAAGATTACAGAGATTAGAAACTTCGATGGTAGATATTTTCGTCAAATTGAGACTATTTTTATTATTTCAAAAAGTTTAAAGGCCGTGTAACTTTCCATTGCTACATACATAACTTGGCAAACATCATATATTATACAGTCCATGAATGAGTTTTGGTTTAGATGCTTCAATGCGAATCGCATGCGATAGTGATGTACACGACCACGTGCCAAAAAATAAGCGGATTTGCTGCGCATACTCATGTGATGGTTTCGAAAGTGAAGTACTTTGATACTATTGACTACAACCTTCTCTTTTAAATGCAATAACGCTATACAGTTTATTAATTTCGTAAAATTTAATGTCAATTCGATAATCATTTTATTAAATTAATTGTTAAAATTTATTTAACATGTGGACTGGAATTGGACTGAAACTGCTGTAGGAAGAAGCTGAAATAACTAAATACTCAAAAGTAATCTTTAAAGGTGTATATTTGTATCAGTGTAATAAAATCTTGTTTTTCCATTTCATATCCAGGAATTTATTTCAAATTAAATTAAACTATCAACAGGTACATTTTTTTATTAAAGGTGTCATATATATAATGTGCTTGTATGTAAAATAAAATAAAATGGTAGTTTTATATGTTTACCGATCAAATAAGAACTTTTACGAATTTATTTTCATTTCCACGAATATCATAAAATCGCAACATTAATGTTAAGGTATACATTGATTTTCTTTGAACACTTTATTTAATTCTAATACCAATTTATCTTCCTTGATTTTCTTTGAACACTTTATTTAATTCTAATACCAATTTATCTTCTATATAAATAAAAAATAATAGTCTTTGATATAAATGTGCATTTAATAATTATTTATTTTATATGCAAAGATAAGTTACCAATATTGCTTTGGAAATGGGGACATTTTGGAAAAATCAATTGTAATTTTTCATAAACTACTGTACAGGACAACATCTACAGCGACATCGCTTTCAGTAAAACAAAAGAAATGGAGTAATTAGCGGAGTTTGTCTGAAGAACACTACAATCTATATATCCAAAAAATGGTAACTTATAATTTAGTGATGTCAACATCGCGTTAGTGTCAATGGTCGGTTATGTTGCGCCCAGCGGACGTGAACAAAACCCATATTCGGTCCGTACCATGTTCATTATTAGCACCGTAAAAGTCCATAACACATTCGCGTAAACCATGTCAATATATAACATCACATATATAACATCACATCACATATAACAGGATTTAGAGTCCACTGCTGGACATAAGCCTCTCCTTGATATATAACGCAATTTATAAAAAACAAGCTAAAAATAACTATTATTATTACGGGGAAAATATAAGCGCTTAATTAGTTTCTAATTATTCATTTGATTTTATATACGTAAATATATGTATGAATGTAGGTACTTAAATTACTTTAAAATAAAAGTACATCATTATTAGAAAGTAAACAAAATATAGTCTAATGTTCTTTGTTTAAGAATTGTTTTCTGTTTATTAGAGAAAAATATTTTTTGATTATAACCTAAATAAAATAATATATCTCACACATTTTACACACGGCCATCTGATCCCAAACTAGGCAGACTCTGTACTATGGGTAACCAGTATAAACATACTTATATATTTTTAAATACATACATATTATAAATAAATTACACCCAGACAGAACCAATAACTGTGCTCATCTCACAATATTTGTCCTGGGTGGGATCGAACCCACGACTGGCTTAGCAGTTAGGGTCACTAACCACTAGACGAACAGGCTCGTCAAATGTATTCTTAAATTACAAGTGCTGAGGCATAACTAGGTCAATGACGTGCCAGTCATCATCACATACAACCGGTGTCAGATAGCGATCGAAACGGTACAACCTCAGTGCATTGCGAACGTGCATGGTAAATATTTGTTTGGTTCTATGATTACATTGTTGACCTCGATCGGCAGTAAAACCAACCGATAATCATGTTTTTCACGTTTGATTTACTATTTGATAGGTTGAGATTTCAGAAAGTATTCTTTCAAAAAACTGAATGGTTAACATGATCAGTGGTCACAATGGCAGGCATGTACCTACCAGTGCATACTAACGAAGCTATAGCAACTTGTCCATAGGTATTTCTACACTTTGATTACTGTACTTTAACATCATAGAGAAATTATGCTAATAATGCTGTTTATAGGGTGGTCGTAATTTCCTAAACTGTCTTCGGTTATTACGCGTGTGGCATCATAGCTCCTAAACGCATGAGTTGGTTCTGATTTAGTTTTTTCTTTGTGTTAATGGTACTTTGTTCGAGAATGTTTTGGCTATATTTAAAAATCATCAGCTCTTTATTACAGTTATAATAGTTGAAGAAACTTAGGTATTTTGATTTGTATATTATAATTGTACTCTCTACTATGTTGACCATTTGATATTTGCCATTACTTACTACCTATAAACACTGTACTCTTTACCCCACGTAAGTTTGCAATTAGGTTTGTAAGTCAAACTTGGTTATAATGTTTTGCCACTACGTTGCACTGTTTTATTGATGTATGAGTTAGCTGTCGTTAAACATGCGCACACGACGAATGACCTGCTTTTGTTTGTTTTCGCATGAGTATATTGGTATATTACATAATGGTTCGATCTATACTGATGCTTTCTTATAACAACTTTTGCTCATTCAAATTGAATGTTTAACATTATAATTTTGTGTCTTTTTATAGAGACTTAATGTTTATTGAATATTTTAAGTTCTTAAAAGTAATGAAGGTACTTCTGTAAAGCAACACGTTTAGGATTTGATGCAATTTGTGTTTAACATATCGTGGAGGTAACTTCAATATTAATATTTCCCTTAAATGCCCGTTGTATTGATAGTGGTAGATAAATCAAAAACGACTTAGTGTCTGATAACTAACTGCTTTATAAGAGCGTCTAAAACAGACTAAGCTTAAGCTAAACCTACAGGGAACTTTTGCACGAATAGATGTATGGTAACCTAACGAACTTAGATCGTGCAAGGTTTTATTTCATTTGTTTTATCATTGTGTGACGGCAACTGCTTACCGTCAGGCCGATGGTATGTGAGCTTTGCACAAATCACTTATCCATCTGTAAACAAGTCAAAAACATATCAGAATATTATGACCAATGCATAAAAGGGCATTTCAACAACTGTCCTTTATTTCATTAATGTGTTCTCAATTTTCACTATATATATATAAATATTATGTAATGTTTCCAGGAGTCGTTGGGTGGCGGGGTGTTTGGTTCGTTAGGGACGTCGGCCCCAGAGGGTGGGGAGCGCCGCGAGGGGGGCAAGCGCGGACGACGGCCCGGCAGGAAGGCGCAGCTCGACAAACAGGACATGAAGGCCAAACTAGGTATTAATGCAGTTTTATGTTTATTTTTAATGAATCGTCTTTTCGTACTAACAAGCAAGCATCGTTAGTCACTCACAATTTGCGCTATAGATCCCGGTACTTGGGATTTTGCATCCATCCAAACAAATTTTATCATTGGTACAATTTTAACTACTATAATACACGTATAGTTATAGTATACATACACATAAGTCAGTAGGCATCAACAGGGTTAGCAGTGTCACGTGTGCGTTTCAGACTTAGCATAAAAACATTTTGTGCCTTTTCAAGACCTACATGAAGCGAGGTCATTTCAATAATGAATAAATATATTATTGTAAGGTTAAGACTTACAAAGTACTGGATAAAAAACAGTTCGGTGACAACATGTGTGCAGTGAGTTTTGTTCGCAATAATCATAACGAAGTCGTGACTTTAAACTTCTTAAAAAATGTGTAATAGACGATATAGTACACACCTACATAGTTAAACTGCGCAGTTTGCTTTTTAACACCACACACAATGTGCCAACATGTACAGTAGGTATTGTGTGCGCGCATCAAAAATTTTTAGTAGTCCAATTTACCTAGAAACTGACTTTAAATTATTAAAAAAGGGGATTAAGTATATATAAAGTTTATTAGAACAAAATATTTTTTTAATATTTCATTATACGTTTAATTTTGAATTTTAAATATATATTTATTTTTAAATAGGAATATGAATAGTACTACTTCTATCTGTCTTCTATTCTCGTAAACTTTTTAAACTTAGGCTAAATGCTTGTGTCGGTATAACTTTCTGTTACAGACATGATTGTGCCAAGGCTGTAACAATCAGATAATAATTTCAGTTAGGTAGATCGTTTAAAAGTTTTAAATGTACAAACAAGGGTTTGCGGTTTTTTTTTATATTTTTACTCTTTCTCTCTTGCCCATTTGTCAAAAAAAACCGCGTTGACAGCAATCGCTGTACACTTCGTCTACCCATCTCTTTCTTTCTCGCCATCAGATCATCGTTACATGCTTGCAGAGCGCAGCAGGCAGTCGGCGCGTGAGTGCCGTGCTCGCAAAAAGCTCCGCTACCAGTACCTAGAGGAGCTGGTCGCTGACAGAGAGAGATCAGTGCTGACATTGAGGAAAGAACTGGATAAGGTATCTGACTTTAATATCATTGGAATTTAGATTTTTTTAATATAAAGTGACTATTCTCATTAATATGTTTGGTTGAAACGCACTTTTTGTAGTAAAAGGTGGCTTTTACCTTTTTTTTTTATAATAAGAAAGCGCAACTTCACAGTAGGTTATATTACTTAACTTAACTGTTGGTTTATTTGATTTTTGTACAAAACCATCAATGAACTAAATGAATGAAATGAACTAAACTTTCATCTTAAAAATACGTCTTTGAAATTTACTTTTGAACTATGTACCTACATAATTATAATAAAACATCTGATGAAACAAGTATTTCGCCTAACAAAGTATTAGTAAGTAAAACTATTTATTAGTTATAATAAACATATAGTTTACTACAAACAAGGTGATAAATTAGTTTATAGGCATAAAAAATAACTTATTCAATAAACAGACGGACAATGAAATATTAAACCTAACCACTTTTAACGAAGTGCAAAATATTTTTGCTTGGCAATCGTACAATATCCAATATACCTGTTAACGTCGGATTAACATTTGTTATAAAAGCAAAACATAGTATCACAATTCAATACATGTCTTTTTCTTTTCTAGTATTACAAATGGAACCAGGAGTTAGACCAAGGCAGGATGCCCGAAGGTCTCGAAGCGATGCTTCAAGAAATGGGTATTGTCAAACAGGAGGAGGCAAAGCCATTTTAACACCGTAATTTCACCATTAAGCACACCGTTACATCAAAACAAATATTTTATCTCTGAATGATTATTCATACAAGTGACTTTCACTAAGATCTGAACACTATACTCATCTAAAAAAAAAAAAACAATTCATATGGTGGATACAAATTTCCCGCCCATTTTCATAGACACAATGATACTTTGGCATAATTGTTTAAAAAAATAAAACACGACTACGAAGCGCGTCTCTAAAGGGGTAAACACAAAGCCAACTATAACTTATTTATTGTAAGTTTAAACGAAATGGGGATCAGCTAAACGGCGATAAGTTGTTTTATTCTTTGGTTGAGAGTCAAATATTTATAAAGCTGTGTTGAACTCTGAATATAACATCATAAAATCGGCCCACAAGTACACCAATTTAAATACTGGTATGTTATAAACGGGTCAATTGAACTAGCCTGACTAGTGGCTGATTTTATATCCTTTGTTTAAATGGTTTAGAAAAGAAAGAGAATGAATACATCAGAAACATCTACGCGTACAACTTTCATACCAGAAACATTTTTTCTCTTTTCAACTCATTTAACGAGTTCTCTACTTACCACAACTCAGCTTTGTAGTGTTTATATTTCGGATGACAACCTGATATACCTACTTCTCTCCGCTTCGCTTCTCCCCTTTCTGATCTATTAAAACCTCAAAAATAATACAGTCTGTTCTAGTACCATTGGGTAAAAAAATTGTCTCTCTACCAGCAAAAAAAGCAAAATTATTTACAATACCTACATATTTATTTATGTTACATCAAATCATTCAATTCGTGTTATTGTTTTTTTCGTATTGTTACCGATAATTGTTTTAAAAATACTGTTTTCTTACTTTCTAGTGTTTCTTTTATAGTGTGTTTGCAAAATTTATCTTTTTTTTATACATGAATTAATTTTAACGGCATCAAATGTCAGTGTTGAATGGGAAATATTTTATTATTGATTTCATAACGTGTATCGTATCATCTCTTAAAGTTGAATGGAACTAATTATTTATCTAAAGTGATATCCTACTATTTTTATATGGCTGTATCCTAAATATTAAATGTAAGAAAATCCTTTAAAGGAATTTTTGTATATATATATATACTGTATTTGCAATGTCGGAATTGTTTAAAGTAATTAGTTATACCTACGTGTTTTTATATTTTCGTTTTAATGTTGTGTTATTTTAGTTTTTAATAATCATTTCATTTAAGTAAAAAATATATAGTTTTAATCGTATGTAAGTTTGTGTTTATGTTTCAAACTAAAACTAAAGTCGATGTTTAGAATTTAATGTGTAATACAAGTCCCATAATGTGGGCGATGGATTGAGAAATGGTCCTAAAATAAAAATAACAGCGAAAAATAGGTCGTACGGATTGTTTAGCGTTTCAAATAATATATTTCGTATATAGTTTCAAATTATATTCTTTTAATTTCGATGAACAATTAGTACAATACACTAAAATATAGTACACGCAGAAAAATAGTACGAGCATAGAAAATAAAATAAAATCATTCACACATCATAACATACACATAATACAATAGGTGCAAATTAAATTTTGCAACTTTCAAAAAAAAAGTACACCCAACTAAAATATAGTACACACTATAAGCAAGTGAATATAGTGCAAAAATCGAAAATAAAATAGGTAATTCGCATTATTTTATTTTATGTATGCAAATTATTTTATTGTCGTTCATTTTAAATCTCGTAATTTGAAGAAAAAATGTACAACAAACTAAAAAATGGTACAAGGAACTAAAACATAGTATGAGCAACTAAAATATAAAATTTAAGTATTAAACAATGCTTAGCGTATCTAATTCACGACAATCTACTATCGTAATATTTTTCGGACGGGAACCCGCTCTTTATCGACTTGGTTTTACGTCATCACATCACACATCAACAGCCTTTACTAGTGCAGTGTTGATGTCCTGCGTAGTTTGCTCCCTTAGTCGCCTCTTACGACACCTACGGGATGAATAAGGGTGGTGACACTCTGTATTCTTAATCCGTCACCACAGGTATCTGACATTTCTTCCTTTCTGTTTTATGAAATTAAGTTTATTATATAATTTAAATTTAAATCATAATTGATTTCAATCATTAACTTAAAATACAATTTTATCAAACCATATTTTTCGTTCCCGACCTTCGTTCACGACCGTCGTTTCTTTTTGTTCTCACTAGTGAGCAGCTTAAACTAAAAATATAGTGTGCAAGTATATATAGTGATCTTATTATATTGTTTTCATAATTAAAAACTAAAGCACTAACTACACGATTCATCAAGCTTTGTAAAAAGCACAAACAAAGGGTTTTCCAATAAGAGGTGTTATTTTAGTATTCAAAGGAAAATGCAATTTTTTAAGATAAATAATCGGCTGTTTATTTTATAATAAAGAGGAAGGTATGCCGTTAATAATGGAAGATAACATCAGCCAAATGGCTACCACGACCACGCTTACAGGACCATATCCTTTTAATGAAATTTTGCATAACCAAATCGCAAAGTGGCTGCCCTATGTCCTCGATAGCCTCATGAATTCCATCTTTGAGGTCTTGAATCGACGCTGGGCTGTTGGACGTAGACCTTATCTTTCACGTGGCCCCAAAGGAAGAAGTCGCAAGGTGTTAAATCACAAGATCTCGGTGGCCAATTGTGATCACCTCTTCGAGAGATAACACGGTAAGGAAACTTTTCCCGTAAAAGAGCAATGGTTTCGTTGCTTGTGTGGCACGGAGCGCCGTCTTGTTGAAAGTAAACGTTGTCCAGATCAATACCATCCAACTCCGGCCATAAAAAAATCATTAAACATATCTCGATAGCGCAATCCATTCACCGTAAGTGTTGATCCAACCTCATTTTCGAAAAAGTAAGGTCCAATGACCCCGCCGGACCATAAACCGCACCAAACAGTCACACGTTGAGGATGGAGAGGCTTCTCAACAATAACTCTTGGGTTTTCCGAGCCCCAGATGCGACAATTTTGCTTGTTGACGTAGCCGCCTAGGTGGAAATGGGCCTCATCGGTCAAGATGATTTTTCGATGGAATTCCAGATCATTTTCATGCATTTCAAGTACCCAAGTAGGTAAGACACGACGTTGTTGATGATCGGCCGGCTTGAGTTCTTGTGTTAACTGACCTTTATAAGCCTTAAGACCCAAGTCTTTATGCAAAATACGGTGTAATGACGTTTGTGGAATGCCCAATTCCAAAGAACGACGAGGAATGGACAAACCTGCGTTTTCTTCAACACTTTGGGCTACAGCAGCAATATTCTCAGTTGTTCTTGAGCGACGTGCACGGGTTTTATTCTTCACATCACTAACTTGTCCCAACAGCTCGAATTTTTCCACCAATTTCTGTATTGCGGTCCGACAAGGTGCTTCACGACGACCAAAAAATGCTTTAGTTTTGCGAACTGTGACTGCAAGATTTTCACCATTTTTGTAGTGAATTTTAATAATTTCAATGCGTTGTTGAAGTGTGTATCGTTCCATTTTTAGTAATGGCGTAGTTTCTACTTGTCAAATGTCAAAAAATAAAAGCTTCAAAAGTGACATCTACTGAAATACCGGGTGATTCAAAATAACACCTCTTGTTGGAAAATCCTGTACATAATATATCATCATGATCTTTTAGAAACATTTGCTGTATATGTAAAAATATTATGTGCGTATAAATAGTATTAAGATATGTATTGATCTGATACAAAATTATTGTTTATATATATATATTTTTAGGGTGTTATGTAGTCATTTATTGTTTTTAACGTGCGAATGAAATATGCTTCTAATAACTGTGCTGTTTTTTAGGTTTTGTGAACAATTTGTTGGGTCTTGAGTGTCAATTCTTTTTAAGAATTGAGGATTTTAAAATTGTTTTAACATGTATTCTGTTAAGCGTGGAGTTTTAATAGTTTATCTATAGAATAGTTTCTTGATAATTTTATTTAAGCATATCATAAAGTCGTTACGACTACTCGTCAATGGAGTGATACAATCATAGATTCTTTCTTTTTGTCGCCAAATAATAAAATGGCGTTGTTATTATTACGTGTACGAGTATTTACTATTGACGAATATGTACATAATGTGCAGGTATGTTAGTAGTTAATGGTATATAAGACGCAATTTTTTAACTGTCTATAATAAGATGTGTGTGTGATATGCTTTGGCTTATATATTTTTTTGTATGTTATGAAATGAAATGATGAAATGAAATTTAGTAAATTATGTAATAAAGTCTTATTTTCACCTACACAATCATATAAGATATCTTAAAGATTTAAGTGATATTTATGTTTATAAATGTTTAATTCCCTTTCGTTCAATTATTAGTTTTATTATGTTTATTTTAACGTGGCTTAATAGTCATATAATAATTACGTTACTAGTTATTAGTTTTATTTACTCGGGGATGAGAAATTATAATTATTATTTATCTTACAAACTAATAACATATTTCTAACACTTTTTTTTAAATATACATTTTTTTACAGTTAAAACTATTTATACTATATATATTTTACTGACTGTTTATAGTACGTGTATAAGTATAGAAAAACAACATTGGACGTAAAGTATAAAGTATCAATATAATATGTATAATATATATACCTACTAATTATGTTTTGTTATATTAATTATTTATTTATGTTATATTAATGACACATAATTTAATGATGTTCTCATCCTTGGTTAGTAAATAATTTATTTGAGAAATTTATGTCGGCAGTCCGCCTTAGGTTTATTTATGTTTAGTATGTTTTGATATTATCTCGTTTTCATTTAATTTTAGTGTATTTTTTTTGTTTCATAGTGATTAAAATTGTAAATAATATTATTAAAGTTTTTTGTAAGTTTTTATAATTATTATTATTATTTCTTTCTCGTATGTGCACACACAGAATGAAGGAGTTCAGAAATACAATAAAGAACAACGGCAGAAACATATTTACCTAAAACTTAAGCGTTTAAAAAATCGAGTCACAGTAAACTTAATCAATATTTTTTCTATGATTTATCATTACACCACCATGTGTTGTATAAGTCTTATAAGAGATAAGATATTTTTGAAGATTTTATTTGACCTAAGTACGTAATGTCAGATTCGCCATCACGTATAACTGACTAGGGATGCGTGGTGGCAATATTATATTATGGAACATTTTATCGATAATCGATTCTTATAGCTTTGGCTCAATCAACATAATTAGAAATTATTTAAAATATTTTTGACTCTCTTTAAACGATTTTAAACACACTAAAGAAATAAAATATAGTTACGTTATTTTCCACTATACAGTGTGATGAGAAAAAGACATTGTCATTGATAACGGCACATAAATAGACATACATCGATATTTTCAAAATGTCGATACGTCGTCGTTTAGATCCTGTCAAGTTCCGGACTCACCACGTTTGTTATTTTATTTTTGTTTAATTTAGTGTGAAACTCGAATAGATGTCATGCTTTTATTTTTTTTTATTTCATATACTGTAATAATAATGAAAATAATATTTTCGGCTATCTGACACACAACGCCATCTAGTTTCAAACAAAACATTAACAATATGTTAGTACTTAACCTCGAAACATTCAAAATCCAATATCTTTTTTCCTAGACTTCTTTCGCAAGTTATTTTGATATGAGAATGGTCAAGAATAAATTCTCAAGTGTTAAAGATTTTTTGATATTTAAACGCTAACATTTCAGTTCAAATAAAATTATGTATGGGGACCTGCCATTGTCCTTTATAGTGAATTTAATTAAATATCTTATATTAGTATTATTGATATACTACCTATATACCTAGATGTATTGCTCGCTGACCCTAAAAGGTCTTCTGTGTTATTCTCAATATAATGCTGGATAAAAAATACTTCATACAACCAAAAGGAAAACCACCTCAATTAGCTTCTAAGTACCTTTCCCCATACCCGAAATTAAACGATGTGTATAGAAAACACACTAGGCCTGCTATCTCAAACTCTACTTAATAATAATTGACTGACATTGACTGACAGAATACGTACAAAGTGACTGATATCAAGAAGCACAGTCATGCCGGTGAGTCAGTCGGCGGCTCCTCATGGCCGTTAAGTATAGTTGGTGAACTGAACTATCAGCATTTTTACAACTAAAAACAAAACATTAAAAGTATATAATTAAATCTGAGATTACTACGCCTGTGGTAACGGTACTGCCATGTTTTCTGATTCTGTTTCTATAAAGAGCAGCTACGTGACTAAGAAAGTTCATGGGATATTCCCCGAATTGCTAACAAATAATTTACATAATAATCTGAAACTTACAAGTACTTCACCGCTTCGCTCAATCTAATGAAGATTCTATCAATCACGAACACTAAATAGGTATTTTGTGTTTTGTTTTTTCTTAAAAGGTCTACTAGCAACCGAAATTCCTAGTATTCCCATTCGTACCGCTAAATTGCTCGTGTTAGGAGTGGGTTCACGTCGGTAGTGTACTGGTCAGGATTTGAACTCACGAACTCTTGATCGCAAGTCCAATGCCTTAACCACTAGGCCACCGCCGCTTAACTTAAACTTATAAACTATATGTTCTGTGTACCTCTGATAGCGGTATGCTCAATTCAATAATCGATGGAGTAGTGTGAAATCTAACCAACATACTGATATTTACATTTTTAACACTATATCTTACGAAGTTCCTTTGCAGTTTCCATACCTTTAATACAGCACGCCGCGCCGGTTTGTTACAATCTTTATTATATCTTTTTTTTCCTTGACAAAACAGTTTTTTTACACATCAAACTTGTTACGTATTTCGGCTATGGGGATTTAGATATATGTATGTAAGTAGGTATATTAATATAAGTATGTATATAAGAATGAAAATTTATAAATACAATTAATAAATAGCAGGTATTAATGGGTATTTTTGTAATTGAATGTAAGTTTAGTAGCATCTATTGTAGTAAGTCTATGTATGTAAGCATCTAAGTCTATGTATGGTAGCATCCTCGATGTTTTTCAGTAGATTTTTTTAACAAAAACTTTAGGTACTTCTACCGTACATTCTCTATAAGAATGTATTCGGACTTAAAAAAGAATAAAACCTTTTTGTTAGTGCTATAATTATCGTTATATTCGGTGAAATTATAAGGTTAGATTATTTCATAGCATACCGGCCAATGAATTCGACTCATTTTCTATCGGCTTCCACTCTCCGCATTGCTTAATCTCCTTTATTGTTGTACGACGGTTATGATACTGTCTAGTGCCACTATCTATTATTTATTATCTACATATTTATATTACGTTATTATTTTAAAAAGTCCCTTTAAGAACTCAACTGTGCCTGAAAGTCTCATGTGTGTTAACTATCATTATTACTATTATAACATGTGTATATTAAACAATGAAGAGCACAAACTAACAGACCAAGTAAATTTTATATCGTAGTTTGTGGAAATCCGAAATCTTTAGGATTTATTTACATTCTTAATGTCATTCGTCATTTAAAAAATTAATTCTTGCTTAGTTTGCCCAGCTCAAGCATCACATCAATTTATGTTTTCAGTATTTAACTTTACGTAACAGTTTTTATGTTTAATATTCTTAATTGAGTGATACTTAATTTATATCATCCCTCACTACATTTTGAAGTCGTCGTTTTGACATCTCTATATTATTGCTAAATACTCTCTTATTCATGCCACTTAGATTCATAACTTCGTATTTCTCCGCCCTATTGCTTTAGAAAGCTTCCACACTTCATTGACCTTTTAAGGAATCGCTGCTTCCATTCAAATAGAACTTTGACTCAGTTATAAAAAAAAAACCATCCTCAGCTAAACGTTATTAAACCAGAGTAACCCTTTACTTCAAAATGTCTGTCACATATCAGTATTTATTTCATCGAGTTTAATTTTTTATCATTTCACTTCACTTCATTATATTCATAAATACCTAATACCATGGACTTATTGCTTTACGAAATAATTAAAAAGTAAATATGATACAGTTGAGGCATACTTAATATATGTAGACAATTCTTAATAGATAAGTTCGATATGCAATCTAAAGGCTTAGAAACAGCATAATTATTAATATAATGACAGATCATAGGCGTCGTTGCCTTACTAAGAAAAGAAGCCGGCAGGAAATTAGTTATTTTTGTCATTAAAACGTTGGTCCACGTGATTGACGTTTCAAAACTTCATGTTCATCATCATCACTGTCATCACCACATCAGCCTTTAATAGTCGACAGCTCGGCATAGGCCATTCCTTACAAAGGAGGATTTCAAGAAGAAAAAATAATAATAAATCAATTACAAATAAATAATATATACAAGAATAAATCTGACCAATAATTCTACCTTTATCTATAAATGAAGATTATTTGATCGTAATCCCATTCAATCGCAAATTGAGCAATATCAAATTGCTCAGAATGAACTTTGATGCCTCTATACGGAACTTCGAAGATGATACTAGGATCAAGATTATATAATATTTATTTTGTCATTAGTGCACTATAACTGATGTTTATTATGATAAGATTTCTAGGAGTTTGATTGTAGAATGCATTTATAATAAGTCTGCGCTCTGCTTTGGTTTGAATTATATCTTGGTATTATTATGGAGTGATAATTAGCTACTAATATTAGCAATTAATGACATTGTAAGTGTATGTTAGAACATAAATTTAAGAAATCACACTAATTTATTAGGCTAGTGCTTGTATAAATTGTGATCATATGTTAATCGTACCGTTTTTGTCTTTAGTAATGAGGGATATTTAATATGAAATTTGTACTACAAAATATAAATACATTTGAATTATAATGAATAACTTCGCTATAAATTATTAAGTCAGTTATAAATTTTACAGTTGTTAAAGGTCAATTTCAAAGCCGTAGTGTTAACAAAAGCGTCATGTCAATAGGTAGGATTAGTTTTAAACATTTTTATTTTTAACAATTAATTATATGATTTTATTATCTTGATATTCATAATTAGGCTGTTTTCACATTTAAATTTAAAAAAAAAAAAGTATAATTTGATAGTTTAGGAATATAAGTGTACATATACAAAACTGAAACGATGGAATGGAAATTTTATTGTAGCTTATAAATACGTTAAAATATTAATATATTAAAAATATTCTAAATAAGTTCGCTATAAATTATTAAGTCAGTTTTAAATTTCACAGTTATTAAATATCAATTTCAAAGCCGTACCTAGTGTAAACAAAAGCGTCGTGTAAAAAGGTAGGATTAGTTTGAAACATTTTTTATTGTTAAGGTAGTGAAATATCACAGAATAAGTTTTTTACATGTATGCGCCAAGCAGCTGAGGAGTAAATGGTTAGGATTACAAATTTACAAAAACATACTTTAATACAATCACAAATAAACTTCTCGCAACAATTAGTATGAATACAACTTCTCAACATCAACCAACTATTGGTTGGTGGACCTAACAGCCTTGCCTCTACAACTATTACTTTCGATTGAAAATAAACTAATGTAAATTTCAGAGAAAGGTGTTACCAAAAATGTTCACCTGTGATTTCGGTAAATTAAAACTACTAATAGTCAAGATTATTTGCGTATAACGTTTGAAAACTTTGTTATGGTTTTATAAAAAATACTTTACTAAAAGGTTGTAGTTACCAACCCAATCCGCTATCTATTTAAAACATAAAAATAACACCAAAAAAAATTAGACACCATTATAATTATACATTTTAAATACTTAGTAAATTAAGTGTTTTGTTTTAAACTATCACTAAATTCTTAAAAAATATATTAGAGAAGATAAAATACCATTTACAGAATTTGAGATAAGTAACTTTATAAGAAAAATGAACAGAATGACAATGTTTATTATAAACAGTAAAAATCTTTATAACGACACAAGAATATGGCTGAAAAATATATAAAATGCTAGTTATCATTTTCTAAACATGAATTAATTTAATTTTACGATTTCATTATCTTGATATTAATTATTAGGCTGTTTCCACATTTAAGTTTTTTTATAAATAAAACAGGTATAATTTGATATTTTAGGTATATAAGTGTACATATACAAAACTGAAACGATGGAATGGATATTTTATTGTAGATTATAAGTCAATGTACTAAAAACATTTAAAAAGAAGTCTGCCTAAATACTATTTATGTATGTAGGTATGTAAGTACGTAGGTGTAATATATTATCCAAACACGCTGTCCAAAGGACTCTGAAAAAAATTATTAAATTATGTAAACTCGTATAATTATGAAGGCTTCCAATTCTCGTTTCAAAAACAAAATAGCTTGGTTTACGAATTTGAATAATTACTTTATTAGTTAACTTAACATAGCAAGCAAAGGCTTCAAATTATATAATAAAAGCTTTCCCTCATCATTTAGTGGACCCAAACTGCCAACAAACAGACGACAAAACAACACAACAATTTAATTTATTTTATAATAAAATTTTAGCTTTTTGTTTTTTAATATAATCTTTATCAATACACAATAATTTCAGACGTTATTTCCTTGTATTATACTGGACAGAAATGTGAAACGTGTTTCTTAAATTTTTTGTGTTAATATTGACACCATATTATGTTCATCATCAACATCTTAAACATTGTTGTTTTGCTGAACATTGCATAATTCTAAACTTTTATAAATTTAATGTTGAAGTAAGTATGTTTATAAATGAATCAGTTATTTCAAAAACCGCACATGTCACACAATCAGTAATTTTGTTTAAAGTAAAAAGTCAGTAAAAATTGTTTCATCCAAAACGAGTTAAGGACTTTTTTATGCTTAATTAAATATTAGATTTGTAAAATATTGAAAAGTCCAATAACCTTTACAGTTTATTAATATTAATAATGAAAATATTGATATATAATGAAATACAAATAATGAAATAATAATTAAAAAACCTCAAAAACTGTTCTTGAATTATGCTGTTTTAGCGAGATATAGGGTAAGTGGTATACAATTTAACCAAAACAATCGCAGTTATCATATTTTTATTGCTCATTATCGATAATTCACTCCAAAATTAACTTATTAACATTTTACGTGTATTAATTTGTATTTTTTTGTGCTTTGTTGTTTTCATTTATTTATATATATACTAACTAAACTAATGTTGTTTATGCAATTAACACGGGTGATTATTTGAAGGAATGTGTTGACTTAAGTGACTTATATCTGGGATACGCATAACTTCCTTTAAAAATCATTTTTAGCAAAAAAAAAATGTTTTGGAAAAAACATGACTTAAGAGGTTTTTGAAATGATCGATTCAAATGTTTTGTCATTGATTTTCTCATAATTAACCAACGAAAATACATCTCATCAGATTTCTTTATTTAACTTTAATAAATGTTTTAGTAATATTGAAAGCGGGAATTTTAAAATAATTAAGTTTATTTAAATATAATATTTGGGTGGAAAATGTCGTGACTACTTAGATTATAAGATTGGTAAAATATAAGTCTTATACCGCCTTTATATCATTAATTTGACAATAGTATTTATCTATGTATTTATTTATATTATATAATATATATTTATATTTCTAATGTGTATTTATATAAGTATTGCTAAGACTGACTCCATAACAATCAGCTACTTTTGTTATTTACTTTTCATCGAAATCAAATTATTCTATGTTTTTGACACACCAAAATTACCAACAAAATCGCCTAAGAGTCGATTTGTCCATCCAAAGGTTACCTAAGAGAAATTGCTTTTAAGCGATACGTTGCCATTTATACATGGTCATTAATTTGATCGGTCATTAATTGTATGCATGATGTACTAAACTAGTCTACAATAAAGTTTATTCTATTATCATTCAAAGTATGACTGTTTAACAACTTGGTTATTTTCGTGTATGTCTTGTCATATTCATTCATTGCTAACTCAACTCCTGTGACCAATCCAAATAGCCTTCAGTTTTATCTCGTTAAGGTCTCGTTAAGGTAATCAAATGATGAAACTGGTGTCTTTAGATCATTTCTCATTTAATCATTTTCTTATCACTTTCTCATTATCATCATTTAATTCGTTGATTTTTAGTTGAGTTTGAGATTACAGTTAGTAATAATAATTTTATTAACGTTACAATAACAGATTTTAAAGAGCATATATATGTATATATATATTTTAATTTAAGGGTGATATAGGCATTTTTTAATCTTAATATAGGTAAGAATGAATTCTAAGTAGTTTTTACTATATACATACTTATTAATACCAAATTACTGAAAGGAAAAGCACAGAGTAAACTTAGTATAAGGGTAGAAATACCAACAAAAGGCAAATTGATTGTTCGACTGTAGTACTAGTTTTAATTGTCTCTACAGTAACTGGGCAACGTAGTTTGTAGTTTCTTAGTTTATAGTATATATTATGCGAAATGTTACTAAAAAGGTATCGATTTTTATACTTTAAAACGTCTTTAAGAATATTATTCTATATTTTTTGTTTTTTTTTAAACATTTAAAGGCAGAAACAAACGTTAATTGCAAACTGTGTGACTCTTGTAATATTAAAAGACTTTCTGTATCATCCGTTTTTTGTGTATAATTTTAAAAGTATTTATTTCTTGAGTCATCTACCAGTAGTGGTTAAATACTCTGATTGCGATAGTAAAGGTATTTTTATAATAAATTTGATTGCTGATTTTGTGTCAAAATATTCATTATTATTTATTTACAAATGAACACAGTTTAATGTGAGTGAAACACCGGTAATTCAAATTACATGTCATTTAATTGCATATATATATATTTCTTGAATTGGTTCTTATGAAGCTCTCGTCTATTTACAACTGGACCACTGTGTACTTTAATTAAAATTTCGGCAGAATAATCGAGATAAATCTTACAACAAATCGATACATCGCATACATCTTATTAGTACGATTATTAGTTGAAATTTTAATTAACAGAGAGAGCAAACAGAGCTTCTATATTATAAATCTAGACACCTAGAGATACAGACCTAAATAAATATATATAAACGAACACTATACCTATTGTTTACGCCGGTGTTTATCTTTCACAGCAATAAAAGTTAGGTAAATTCTGAAAATATAACAATTTTTAAATAATATTATGTTAAATGCAAAAATTACTAATTAGACCCAACTAAGCACGGCTTGTATTGTAAAACGTAATATATTTAGAACTACTTTTATATAAACACATGTTATACAGAGAATCATACTACATCTATAAAATTCTCGTGTCACAATGTTCGTTCCCGTACTCCTCCGAAACGGCTTGACCGATTCTCATGAAATTTTGTGTGCACATCGGGTAGGTCTGAGAATCGGCCAACATCTATTTTTCATACCCCTAAATGGTAAGGGTGACCCATCCCAAAATTTTTTTTTAGGCAAAGCAACGTTTGCCGGGTCAGCTAGTACTACATAAATATATCTATTGATAGAAAATTATGAAAACATGAATTTAGACGACCGGATGGCGTAGTGGTTTATGTGACTGCTATTCTAAAGGTCGCGGGTTCGATTCCCGCTCAAGTCAAACATTTGTGTGCATCTTTTAATGTTTGATTTGGTCTGGGTATTTCTATGTATAATATGTATGTATTTACAAAAAAAAAGTATATGTGTATTTATATCAGTTGTCTAGTACCCATAGTACAAGCTCTGCTTAGATTGGGATTAGATGGCGTTGTGTGAATGTGGTAGAATATTATTATTTTTTATTTATATATATATATTTCTACCATTATGTTAACATTTCGCATAGTATTAATGTTATATAACTTAATATAGTAACTGTACATTTGGGAGCTCAACGTCAATTGATTATGTAAATAACGCATTAGAAATATAAGAAACTATAGTGTATAAGTATTTAGCAATCGCTAATAGACATTGAAGATAAACAACAGTTATTAGGTAAAAAGAAGTATAATGTAAGTTATATTGAAACAAGTATATATATTATAATTTAAAAATAACATACTTACAGTTGACGGGCCTGTTGGTCTAGTGGGTTCGATTCCCACCCAGGACAAATATTGTGTGATGAGCACGGTCATTTGCTGTGTCTGGGTGTAATTAAATATAATATGTATGTATTTAAAATATATCTATTAGTATGTTTATCAGCAGTCTGGTTACCATAGCACAGGCCCTGCCTAGTTTGGGGTCAGACTGCCGTGTGTGAGATGTGTAAAGTTATTATTATTATTAGTTATGTTTTTTTTTTATGTCTAATACTATCCACAACAATAAACTTAATCTTTGCAACTGTGGTTAACTGTTAATGTAAGTACCTATAATAGTAGACGACATTTGGTTTAGATAATCTTAAGTATAGCTACTCCTTTTTTTTGTTATTGTCACATAAACATACAGGGCCGCTGTATTGGAAATATATAATGAATATACTTCTATTATTTTGCACATTACAGATCATGAGAATGTTTTGATTAAGAAGCGGTAATTGCCTGCCTTACTTTCTAGTTTAGGTTAATAAACAGTGTTTTGGAAGGTTTGCATGGGGACAATGCTTATTCGCAAGAATTGCGACGAAACTAAAAAAAAATCATTTTAGAGAATGACAATGTATTTATATATTTTTTTACGTGTGGAACCCCCCTCGTGCCGTCAACTAATGCTTTGTCTCGCCAAAATTTTGTCCTTGTTTCTTTCTATAGAACTTTTGATCATAAAAAAAAAAATCCCGATAAAATGATAAAAGTTTAAAATTAAGTCGCAGTTCTCACAAAGCAGCGAAGCCCTTGGAGAATTGACATCTTTATTTTCTTTTTTATTATTAATACTTAAGTATACATATAATTGTTTACATTTATTGTTATTATTATTTATGTATAGATATGATTATTCCACAAAGTAACCTTGATTGATTTTTTTTTTCTTGCTGATTATTTTCAATCATTATTAATGTTTTGATTGTACTTTTATGTTTTATTTATAAAACACCAGTGTGGCAGTAATTAGGAATATAAATTATAGAATAATCTTTATAATTGATTACAATTAATTGTACATTTGAAAATGTGTTGTCAGATACCAGTGATAGTTAAGGAAAAAATATAATCAAAGATTATGTAGTTACTTTAGTTTAAAGTAGCCAATATATAATAACTGTAGGTATATTAAATTAAAATAACAACATTAAAAATAACATAAACTAACACATATGTATAACTTATCATATATTCATTTTTTATTTAATTTATCGAATATTATCGCACTTCATTATGAAATACGTTATTATTTTTAACTTCTTCATTATCAATATTCTTATTCTTAAAATAAAACACACCTGTGACACATAAACACACACAAACACATATATACATATATGTATAACTAATGTTATCATATATTAATTTATTATTTAATTTATCAATTATTATCGCACTTAATTATGACGTACATTATTATTTTTAACTTCTTTATTATTAATATTCTTATTCTTAAAATAAAACATACCTGTAACACATAAACACACACAAACACATATACACTTATATGTATAAGTAATGTTATCATATATTAATTTATTATTTAATTTATCAATTATTATCGCACTTAATTATGAAATACATTATTATTTTTAACTTCTTCATTATCAATATTCTTATTCTTTAAAAAAACATACCTGTAACACATAAACACACAAAAACAAATATACACACACACACACACACACATACACACATAAACACCCATAATACACCCACACCTGTGTCCCCGTATAGGAAGTGGTGTGTTTTCAAAACCTACGTGTTTCCATCTATCATTAGGCTCCCCGTAATAGGGGCGAGCCTATTATCATCACTCAGGTGCTTTGGGAATGTAAAATGGGAAAGTTAGGAGCATAAAGGAAAAGGTAGATAACAGCAAAACGCAGTTTAAGGAAAGGGATATTGCGTATACGTACGTAAAATTTTCATTTTTTTACTTATAATTTATGTGTGATTTCTATTAAGTTTTGAAACACATCAATATAATTCATATTTAACTGATATCTCTTAGTATTAACACGATTACTAATAAGTTATGTGCTTAAATATCTTTCTAAGTAAAGTATTATGTGAATATAATCAACTACTTACTATAAGTATATATTACATAACGTCATTTATAATATTATACAGCTAGTGGTATAGGGTGCACGTAAATGTTTAGATACACCTAGTAAAGAAAATTATATTATTACGACTCAACGACATTCTCGAATTTAACAGGGAATAATTCTTCTCTGAAGTGAATGAATGAAAAGATCAGAATAAATTAGAAATTTTATTTTATAGTGATATTATTGTCGTCTCTCGAGCATGTTTTTAAGCAAACATATTATTTTAATTGTGTGAATAGTAATATTTGAAAATACAATTAAATGTACTGTATGTTTGCCGTGCAGTTGTGTGACGAAAATTATAGTTTTGCATAAATAAAACAATAAAGGAAAAAAAAAGAAATGTATTTAGTATAATTATTATTTTAAATAGAATTGTGTCCTTCTTGAGCCGTTGGATTTTGAACAAAAGTATGTAACTATGAGTAATTGTAAAGCGTGAGATTTAACATTTTGTTTAAACATTGATTGTACAATAATCAAAATAATTTTATAATTATATAAAATAACCAATATCAGCGGTAATGGCAGGAAATTCTAATCGTACACCTGAACTCTAAAAGTTTTTGTGCATGCGCTGTGCGTGCACCAAAAGCAGTAATGCATGTAAGCAATAAACAATTTGCACGCTGATACTTTTATTAACTATATATATATTGTACGATTGTAATATAAATTTGATGATATTATTATAAAACCCTGTAAAAGTAAATAAATAATTTGTAGGAACCTAGTCCTGTGCGTATATTTCCGGATTCACTATACTTACTTATCATACTAACCCATAATTTGTTAGTAATAGCAGTTGTAAAATATGCGTAAAAGAAGGATTCTTTTGTTGAACAAATACCTTGGCTTAGTCGATAGAAGCTATTGTCTACCGGAGAGAGGTTTTTCTTTTTGCTACCTGACATTGACAGTGACAGTCAGTCTATGTAAAAATAATAAATAATTATAATCGGTTTAGATAAAAAACAAATAAACTTTAAAATGTCGTTTTATAAGACTATTAGTTTAAAAGAGTTTTAAACCTTCACATTACATGCATTTTAGTAACTTAAACCATACTATCGCAACAAAAATTACTTGTAAAGCAAAGGAAAGTGTTTTCTTTTTGCTACTTGACAGTGATTGGCTTGTTGAAAATAAATAAAAATAAATTATAATTTGTTGAAAAAATAGCGACAAAAAACTGTAAACATGTAAAAAATATATCTTTAAGAGATAATTTTTGAAACATAACAAATTATAACGGGTACGATGATAATATCTGGACCTAAAATCTCAATCTGTCAACCACGTTTGAAAAGCTGACATAATTATGTATATAATTATTATGAAATAATAATTATTTTTCACAGTATAGAAACTAAGCAATATTTTTCTTATTATTAATATTCTTATTATATTTGTCAATCTTTTAGTTTTTTTTTTAATATAAGTTATTTATCGCTTTATTAAACCCTAATTTACCTTTATATGTCTAGATTTATACTCGAATATTACTTTTATTTGATTAAATTTATTAATATAATATTTTTGTTTTAGAATTGAGAATTTTTTAATCTTGAAATTTAGTTAAAATCGTTGTATTTTAATGACAATTATAACGTTAAGGATAATATGTTGTTTTGTGCCATGGGTTGGATGTGTTTCATTATATTTTTTAAAGATTTGTTGGTAATTATTTTTAAATAAATTAATTTTAAATGATTTGATGTTTAATTTGAACTTACTTTGCATACATTAATACATTAATTTGCACAAAAGAATATTTTAAGACTGTATCAAAGTTGCGACAAACAAATATACGATCGATAGGGCGACGGAACTTTTGATCGAACGATAGTAGCGCGACACAACTTTAGCTCGACTAACTAAAGTGCTAACACAGGCAAACATTGCAGCGAAAGTGTAATTTATCTTCATTCTTCTTTACTTAAATACAATTTAAGTTGATTTGTGTATGCTTCAAAAGCTGGAAAAGTTCTGCACCGATTAAGCCGCATTTTCACGTTACGAGTGGGCTTGGACCGAGTGCGCTCGTACGTATAAGAGTGCATTCGGATTATAGTATACACGTTACGAGTTGAATAGCATCGAATATCTTTTTATCTAGTTGTTTCATTGCACTACATTCATTTTCAAGATGTCCGATGATGACGATCTTCTACTACGAGGTATAGAAATAGTGGCAGATTTTCTAATTACGGAGCACAAGAGCACCTAATAAGAAAGAAAAAAATTTGGACATGAAAATGGGTTCTGTGACGTGACCAGCTGGGTGCTTCAAATAATTTTCTTCATGAAGTGGAAATTGAAGATAAAAAGACTTTTAAAAACCATATGAGACTGAACAGCGAACAATTTGAGTATTTACTTCAAAAAGTAGCACAAAAAATACAAAAATCAGATACTGTAATGAGGGAAGCACTACCTGCTCGAGTTAAACTTCAAATAGTTTTGCGATATCTAGCTACTGGCGATTCTTTCCGCAGTTTAGAAAGTCACTTTCGCGTACCAAAATGTATAAAATATCCTTGTTTTTACCATCAGTACTAAATGCAATTTATGAAGCATTAATTGAATTTATACAGGTCAGCATGATTAAGAATAAAAACTATTACTTTTTATTCTTTTTATTTAAATTGTAAGTACAATATATATACAATAAATATTTATTCTTCTGCTCGAGTAATAGATCTACCTTCACATTCCACAACACTTCCTCCTCTTCGTAAAGCTCCACAAACCTCATAGTGTCACGTTCACTCCACTTTTTTTTTGTTGACGCCATTATGTTTACGTAAAATGATACGAGTGCACTCGAAAAAATAGAACCGCGTCCAAGTCCACTCTGATCGGTATCCGACGTCCGAGTGCACTCAGATGGCGTGTTTACACGATACAGTTGCATCCGAGTAGCACTCGGTCCGAGCTCACTCGTAACGTGAAAACGCGGCTTTAAGCTCAAATTTTGACACGACACAAATGCAGGTACGAATACTTTCGTTGGTGATGTGGTAGATGAATTGCCCCAGATCGTCTATACGCAGCCAGGGTGAGGCATTCTATAGACACGAACATGGGAGGTGAAAATAAAAGATTTAATAACTTTCAAGAAGACCGGTTTTAAGTAGCCTGCATTCACCTAAGACATGATCTTTACTAGGTCATCTGTCCATTTTAGCTGCGTTTTGTGCTCCGTTATTTCGATTCGAAACTGGTCATCAGGTACACATATTCATTTGCTCCTGAAGACCAGTTCCGACTGATGATGGTCACACATTGCTCAAAGATCAATATTCTCTACTAATTACAGATACTGAAATAATTTTGATATATTTAGGGATGCTGGTTCTCAATTTCAAATTTCTGTTTTCTTGAGAGCCAAGCCTATATAGGCCGAACTAAAAAGCGGAAAATAATTTTCGATAACTTCAAAAAGATCATTCATTTTATCGTAAAAATGCGTGGGGTGCTAGATTTCTAGTTTTGTAAAAATATTTTACTGACCGCCATTGGTAAAAGTAATGTTACTTTATTATAATTTTTTTTTTCAAGCATACTTCTATATTTCTGAATACGTACATATTACAGATAAATTATACCCAGACACAGAACAAATGACCTCACAATAGTGCTCATCTCACAATATTTGTCCTGGGTTTGAATCGAACCCACGACCTCCGGCTTAGCAGTCAGGGCACTATGAAAGCCTAATTGACTAATAAAATACTTATATAGCTTAAATGTAGCTGGTTTTTAGATGAAAAACTAAAGTTTTGTCACTCGTTACACACAAAAAATCTTTGCTAAGGTCAATTTGTAGCAATTTGAAAGTCAAAGGTTATTTATATATTAAAATGTGCGTCTCGACCCACGTGAAACAGGGATGGAAACTTTGGTACTAATAATCATTTAATTACCTTTTGTTTGGTTATCTCCGGGATAATCCATCAATACAATTCGGATTAAGGATTACCAATAATTTTGTGTAAACTGAAATCGATTAACGTAAGCCTATAATCGAGTACTTCAATATATTGTTTTTAATTATATAAAACTTCTATAAATTATAATTATATATTAAACTTCTTGTATATTCAAAAAAGGTGATGCCCTTCCCATACCACGGTTTCTTAGCTGCTGAACGCTTGTCGCGGGGTCAGGATATATAATCTGTGTAATGAAATCCTTCGACCCTCGCAACAGGCCCCGTCATGAAACACCATGTGACTTTAGTCGATACGGTTAGCTATGTCAGGTGGGATGAGTTGGCCGCTTCCTTGCGGATTTCAGGATATTTTAACAGTATTATCCTGGATACTTCTAATAATGCTGATCCTGTCTTGATTAGTCACGACGCATAGGAGGTAGTGATACCCACTCTTGAACTCATTGTGCCCCAGAACATCAAAAGACCCTCTAAAAAACCTAATACTAGCATAATCGTAAAAATCGATCAATATAAAGAATGTATTCATTGTTTGTTGTACAGTGTTATAGTTTATCCCTTTCAACCATTTATTTTTGCTACACAAGATATATAAATCATACACAGATATAAGGTAGGTACATTACAAAAACACGTCAAGCCGTATAGGCCTGTGTAAGGCCTAAAATAAAACTTTACAATTTAATCATTTCAAATTAATGTGGAAATAAACTTCGAACTACAATTCAAATATTAATGAGATATACGAGTATAACTATTTGTATTAAAATAATATTTATACAAAACTGCAAAATATTGTTAACATTACATCATATATGAATAATATCATACAATGTTTTCTAGCAGACTTTCCAAGAGCCCAATTTAATAATAAACATCTTTTATTCTAAGTATTTATCTGTTTGTACATCTCACCACAACTTAATCACGGTACAATTATAATACAGTACTGTAACTCGGCCGCATGATAGAAATAAATGCCTACAGCCGCGCGGTACGTAAACATGCGTTAGGGCTGCCCGTCTCCAGCATTTTAATTATATTTGCCTACTTTCTGTTTCTATTTAGATTTGTGATTGTAAATATCCTTTTTATATAAATAAATGAAGTATAGGAAGTGTTCAATAAAAATGCGTGTTGTTTTTTGATTGGTAGATTTAATTATTTTATTTTCTTTCTGCATTGGAGGAGTTCAAGTTTCAATTTTCTTTTTCTTGGAGTGTTGCTAGAGAGACTCGTTGAGGTTTGAGCAAAGATTTCATTTGTTGCATTTTCAGTCTGTGTACTATTTTCATTTCCTACCAACGGAGCAGTTTGGGTTTAAAAATTAAAATGTTTTTCACAAACTTGGTAAGAACTAAAGTTAGGTTTGTTTTACAAATCATCTCGCCGGATCAGTTGCAACCATTGAAGACGTCTGAAAAAAAAAATACATGTGGCACTCTCGGAGACTGCCGCGGTAAAGCTATTGCATAACATTTTTTTTTTAAAGAAAAAAATCTGCGTGGTGTCAGGTATTTTATGTTAGGTTTTGAGAATTTTTTGATTCGGTCACCGCACCGCGCCGCGCTCAGAGCCCGCGATAAAAGCTATGCAATAGCTTAAAAATCCTTCTATAGAATAAAAAAAATGTGAAACCAACCAATCCTTAGAAACTCCAACACCTAACTACTCAACTAGAATGCAAGAAACAGCTGACGAGTAAGTAACTTTTTATCTCAGCTTATTAACGTCTCTATAAATTAGGTACCTACCTACAACTCGCAACAACTCAAAACAAAAATTTTTTGGTCACCAATTAATTAATTATTAAAAAGCTGAATAGCTGACTACGAATGTTTTAAAATCACAACCCTCTAACATCTAAATATTATATATGAGTCTAGCTGTTGTTGTTAATACCGAGAAAATAAAACCAGTTTTTAGTGGTTTATGTTGTTATAGTAGCAGCAGAAACACTTTGTGAAAATTTCGAAACTATCTAATGACACACAGACAGTAAAAAAAAAATTCGGCTAAACTTTCCTTTTCCGGACTTCGATTTTTGGGTTGAATTTTTTTTTCCGGATATGTTAGACTATTATAAGCACACACGTAAAAGTTTCAACACGCGGAGACGCGTAATTTTTGAACAAAAAAATATTGAAAATCAATTATTTTTGCAATTCTTCTGTCAATATTACACTATTAATGACAAGCTTTACCAAAGATTATATAAAATTCTCATCACGAAACGTTTCGTTTCATCTATGGTTAAGTTGTCATACGTTCCGTAACATTTTATTTTACATAAATTTACGTAAATAATTATATTTTGTACTCATTTAAATAATTTTCATGAACACATATATTTAAGAGTTTATATATATTAAATTACATTAAATTAAAATGTGTAGTGTTTACCGTCTTTAGCCGTCTTGTGGAACGAAACGTAAAACTCCGTCCTGCAACGAGTTGTCATACGTTCAGGAACATTTTATTTTATATAAATTTACGTAAATAATTATATTTTGTACTCATTTAAATAGTTTTCATGCACACATATTTATATATGAAATTACTGCATTATTTTCATTACAAGCTATTAAAATTAAAAATAAAATGTGTAGTGTTTACCGTCCTTCGCAGACTAATGGAATGAAACTTAAAAATCCTTTCTGAAACGTCTCCGGCGCTGCGGGAAATGCAGCCTCTACGCCCTTGCGTAACAAATCGTAGGCATCTGCGATTTGTTACAGCGGGCGGAGGCTGCTCTCCCTACGCGCCTCCGGTTCTATAAAAACACTCTAGGGGTAGGACAGAGTCGTACCACGTGGAGTCGGGGTCAATCAATTCGGTTCTGTGACATAAGTTGAATCTAACCTATTTTATTTGTTATCTGCCCTAACAGGTACTGTTATGCTATAATTTATCATATATAAACTGTTAAATATATGTGTGCATGAAAAATATTGAAATGAGTACAAATATAATTATTTACGTAAATTTATGTAAAATAAAATGTTACGAAACGGATGATAACTTAACCATAGATGAAACTAAACGTTTCTTGATGTGAATTCTATATAATCTTTAGTAAAGATTGTCATAAAAACTACAATTTTGACAGAAGAATTGCAAAAATAATTGATTTTCAATATTTTTTTGTTCAAAAAATATGCGTCTCCGCGTGTTGAAAGTTTTACGTGAGTGCTTATAATAGTGTAACATTTGTGGAAAAAAAATTTCAAGCCCAAACTCGATGTACGGAAAAGGAAAGTTGAGCCAAAATTTCTATTATTATTCATACACACAGATAATAAACAAATATTATTAACAATAAAATACCACGTCTTTACTTTGAATTATGCAAAGTAACAAAACACACATGCACCGAAGTTTTAACACAAGCGTAAGTAGGTAGGTACCTACCGTATCATTATTCATTCAGAACCGCATATAACTACCTATTTCACACACCTTTTTTTTTCGTGAGATAAAAGGAAATACTTATCCATTAAAAAGACACATTATGTACCTACCTACTAGTAAGTAAAATTATTTTATAGTCTTACCTTTCAGAGTTTCCAGATAATTTAAAAAAACTTATGTCTGGATGCGTTATTGACGAATTCATACAACCAAAAACAGCACAAAATTTCCTACTCGTCATATTAACTTATTTTTAGAGAAAAAATCGCGAGGTTATTGTTAAAAAAACAACACACCGTCCGTTCGACACTGCGGTACAGCCGTGACTGTCTGCGCCCCGAGCGCACCCCGAGATCGAGGCGCGTAGGTATAGCTCGCGTTTCGTCCGTTTGTATGAAGTTGGAGTACTGTATTATAATTGTACCTTGACTTAATCATTAAAAACTCGTTAACTGCGTAGTGTGTAACTCGTTAAGTGTACTAAATTACTGAGCATGAATTTTAGGAGCCTATTTTTAAAAACATTTATAGATTCTGCAATTTTATTAATATCTAAATCATGCACTTATTCCAAAGATAATTTCACGAAATTGTTATTGTGTTCTATATTTGTTATTGTGAACAGTTTTTTATGCCTTGCACTATTAAGAGTCGTATTGAAACAAATCACTCTTGTTTAGGTTAATTATTATATTTGTAAAGTACTTAAATTATTCTTTCTATCTATTCATAAAATTGTACTGAATCCCTTGAAAAAACTCTTAATTTTTACCCTCCAAGAAATTCAATTATATCTCAAAAGCGCAACCCAAAATCCAAGTTGATAACTTTGTGATTTAGAGAACCATAAGCCTTCACTGTGGTATCAAATTACATTAATTAACACATTTTTTCTTTACTTTTACCTTCTAAAGTTTAATACTTAGAAACCAAATCTTTTTTAGTGACATTGTACTTTGATAAATGTTTACGGTATTAGTGAAATTTAAGATGAAAATTTTCCACTAAAAATTATCTATTACAGTTAAACAAACCACAAAAATTATCTTTTATGAGCTAGACGGACGTGTTAGCATCAAGTATTGTCAATGGTCGTTACTTGATTTGATTATTTAATATTGATGAGTGGGTACTGTTAAGTTGTGTACAGGTATACATTCTTTTTTTTAGTATTTTGAAAAAGATTTATAAGTATAGATTATTCTTTGTGTAATTAAGAACGAAAAATCTTTTACATTTTTTGTACTTTCGCAGAACGGCGTTGCTTTTCACTGACAGAGTGAGGTCCTCCTCCTCCAGCCGGATGTCCTCCTCCTCCCTAATTTTGAGGGTAGTGCACTCGACGGCGACGCACATATCTCCATCAGATGAACAGGCTTAATTAACCCTTATGCCATTGAAAACATTTTTATTTTATCTTATAAAAGTCAACTCCCGCATTAGGAACACATCCTGCGTCGCGGGGTCTCTACTGACATAGATGAAACGGACACAAAGAACACCCAGACTCAGAACAACAATTTGTGGATCACACAAAGTGTCGTCCTATGTGGGGATCGAACCTACAAGACTCAGCGTAGTAGTAAGCCTCGTGGCGACCGCCGTCCGATTAAACAAATAAAGTACCAAGATTATTTATTTATTAACAACATTATACACTTGAGTACATCAGCGGATTTAATGCCTTGGGTATTCTCTACCAGCCCACCTTCGGGTGGTGTAGAAATCTGGTAAGGCAGGTGCACTGAGGTTACAGTTTTATAGTAGTATATGTAGTTATAAAGTTAAAACATATACAGTTACACACATATATACATAAGAATACATATATTATACTTTATATTCTTACACTGTAAATAGGGAGGTGTGCCATTGAATAGGTAATTCCGCCAACTCAAGAAGGAAGTTATGTTCTTTTTTAATGTGAACCCTACCTACCTAACATTCGGCTTATGTCGGTCATCGCCCTCTACAAAGAAAAAACAAACAACTATTTTAACTCATTGTTAAAAATACAAATGCTTTTTCGTGTAATAAAATATTGGATTATTATCTAGCCATTCTTATGGATCTAAATCTTTTTGTTGTAATGTAGAACTAACATAGTTAGAACTAAGAGTTATGAACTAATATCTAAAATAAATTCAGAATTTTTATTATACAGTATTCAACAAAGAACAAAGCTTTTTTAAGATTTGTGTGTACTATATACATAATGATAGGTATGAACATACGGGGTGCGTTCAATCGAAAATGGCTTTGGTTCTTTTTGTTTATTAGTGCTTTAATTTATATATTGATTTAAATTCATGATTGAGCGTTAAAGTTAACACATATTTCGAAAGACTGAGGCTGATATGAATAAAACATAACACACAAATATAAAAAGTTGACGGAATGTCTGAAGTTTTGTGAAAGGTGAAAGGAAAAATAAACAAAATGTTTTGAATCGACGAGAAAATTGATGACGCGATGTTTAAATTATTTATCTACCTAAAAGAAAGCAATTACCTAGTTGCAAAGTACTCGTCTATAATCGTGTCTATGACCAATGTGATTTGGTCGAAACGCGATTTACAAAATGGTATCATTCCTTGTTTAAATTATTGCGATAAAGTCCCGATTAACAAATACAAATTGCTTGCCTTTATATTATTGTGTCTTCAAGTGTGTTTATTTCTTACAAATCAGTTCGATAACAATGTAAATAGCCTCTTGTCCTAATTGGTTAGTTGCTATCCTTGACTTAGTGGCCTCTCCTATCCCCGGGGTACGTGATCCCGTCTTGTTCAAGCTACTGCAGACTTAGTCCAATTTCCTGTCCGACACTTGTGGTATCTTTTACCTGAGGGAATTAGTTTCTTCACACGTTCTATTTTATTTACTCGTTCATCTTATTATTTTGTCCAATCTGTAAACGATTACATTTACAAAGAGAGTTGAGGGGCAGAAGTTACTTTCCAGGTATGCTCGTTTGCCCTATTCATAATAAAAAAAGATATCAGTCAAAACGCTTTCCAATCATTTACACACACCGACACTGAATTAGAAGTATCATTGAATTTTGCGCCTATATCATTATCTTCTTCCTTAATGTGCCTTTTTTCAATTCTGAAGGTTGAGACTTGTATTTGGAGCCATTGTGCCACTCGTTCCTGTCTTGAGCAGTGTGTGGGGCAGTATGGATCGTAGTGCCGAGAGTAGAGCAAACTTAGTCTGACAAGCGCAAAGGGGCAACGGCCTCTGGGCCTTTTCCCTTCAATCTTGCCCGTTACCATCAGCCTTTCGAGGTTGTCGCCATGAAAAATATGTCTGTATTATTTTTTCTTAATTTTCCACCTATTAAATTGCTTCATAAATGATAGAACCGAATTGGGAACCCAAGAACCTCCTCCTTTCTGAAATCAGTAAAAAATAAAACCAAGCGAAATGTTCTAGAGCTTCTGTTAATGTTGTAGAGTTCAGACGAATGTCGCCGTCACTCGCTCCGCTAAGGAAGTAAAATAGTCCATGCGGAAAGTTCATTTAATCGTGCGGTTCCGGTTTAGTTCAGTAAGAACCCCGCAATAAAAGGAAAGTAATCGTTTTGTACAAAAGCTTACAGAAGGCAATTAAATTTAAAACAAATCTCAAAGGAATATTGGAAGCGATCTCTGATAACGAACTCAAGAGGTCTTTAAACAAGAGTTCGACTAATCGAATAATGAGAAAGTTTAATTGGCAATTTAGCTTTTAATAACATCGTTGTTGAATGAATTGAGACTTTTATAGATAAGTATTTTAAATACTTCCGGAAAAAATACATAGAATAGAAGCTTCTGCGCCCAGTATGCGGTTTACTGTAACGTATTTTTTTTTTCACACATTTTACACACGGAACCCAAACTAGGCAATGGGTTGGTTTCCCAAGTGGGTAACAACAGAAAGCACTCTGATGACAGCCACAACAGTGTTGGCAGTACAGTCTGGTTTGATACTAATAATCTCACACATCTCACACCCAGCCGTCTGATCCGAAACTAGGCAGAGCCTGTATTATGGTAACCTTACTGCTATTAAACACGCTTATATATTTCTAAATATGTACATACATATTATAATTCAATTACACACAGACACAGAACAAATGGACACAAACAAATGAACAAATGGACAAAAAACAGGGAGCAAACTACGCAGGACAACAGCACTGCAAAAAGTAGGAAAACTTGACACAAACCCAATACCAACCGGTATGACCACTATGACCTGATGTGGTATAGTAGGCCAGAACCTCCTTTCTAAGGAGAGGCCTGTCAAGCAGTGAACTATTACGAGTAAAGGCTGTTGATGTGATGTGTGACAGAACAAATGATCGTGTTTATCACACAAATATTTGTCCTGGGTGGGAATAGAATTTATTTCTCATTCAGAATCATTAAGTACTAATTCAACAGGCTGGTCAATTGTTTAACTATGTATAAGATACTTATTTCTATCTAAAAATACTAGTCCATATACTTTTAAATAATAATTATATAAATGCTGATCGTCGGTACTCGCACCGCTCTACAACGACTTGATTGATTTGCATATTTTTTTAAATGACAATAATTTATAATAAAGTTCTTATTAGACACATTGAAAATATGCTGAAAAATGAGGTAATCCAGGGCAACTGAAAGAGCTTTATTCCATGAAATTAAGACACATTTATTGTTTTTTTTTACATTATAACATTTTTTTGGGTCACTTAGTGATAAAACTGTGTTTAAAGTTGGCAACTTTTGTGTTAGTACGCCCGGCTGTATGAGTTGCGTGTTCCATTCCTGTTAATTGCAAATATTGATATGGTGTAACATCTAAGTGTGTCTATCCGTATTCTAGAACCTATATAATACAATCCATGTTTAGCTTAGTTCTAGATAGCATTTCAGTAATATTTTCCGGCATTTTATTAAAACACTGATAATTTGCCATCCTCTCAAAAACATCCCAACTCTTTTCAGAAAGTCTTAACATTACTCAAAATGTAATTAATTAGGTACGATGAATTTACTATTACCGAAGTCCTTTGTTTTAGTTGATTTATTGTAACGTACTATGTTAGAACTAAGCTTAAGTAACAAGTTATTGACGAATTTTAATTAATTACTGTCCTTTAAACTATTAAGTTCAGTCTATCTTTGTTGATTTACTGCAAAGTCATTGCCCGTAATACTTACACAAAATATTAGTTCTTTGTTTTTTTAATTCGTCCTCGTAATCTCACCTTTTCTTTTATTCATGTGGAAATCTCCTCGGGCTGTCATCCCACCGGGGTTTGCGGTGGGGCGGTGTGTCGGAATCGAACCAACTAAAACCACTCGGTGTGCCACACTGCGTCTGAAATTGGAGGGATCCGTTAACAGCTTTTATTAACACACCCGGACCCCTCCTCACGTCTTATTGCAAAAGCGCGGTCATCACCTTCGGGCAGAAACACTCATGTAGGGGAAATCCATAGGCCTCTAGACATCACTTGACCATAATTTCACCAGCAAGGATCGTCTGCAGTAACATTTGTCCCCACGTTTAGGAGCTGTATGTCAGATTTTGGCCTGCTTCTTTTAATGTGTGGTGTAACCCTGTCCATCACTCTCAGGTAACTTGAAAGTGCATAGTCGGGGCATATTTATCAGAGAGAGCCGTCGTCTACCCAAGTAGGATCGGTCTCGGTGGACGTGAAATGTCGTGCGGTGTCCCACAGGGGTCGGTATTAGGGCCACTCTTGTGGAACATCGGCTACGACTGGGTTCTTCGTGGTGCCTTTCTGGATGGTGTCGGCGACGACGGCGGTGACGGCGTGCGGCAGAACGCACCGTGAGGCAACTCTGAGAGCCACGGCCGGGGTTGCCCAAGCCGTGGAGCGGATCCGGCGGCTGGGTCCTGAAGTGGCACTGCACAAAGCCTCGGAGGAAGCCACCTGAGGGATCTAGCCTCATAGTAGGAGGCACTCGCATCGGCATCGAGCCATCGATGAGGTATCTGGGGCTCGTACTTGATAGCCGATGGGACTTCGGACACCATTTCCGAGGTCTGGTCTGGTTGGTTGGAGCAGCGCGTGCTGCTGCCCAACATGAGGGGACCCAATGACTCCTGCAGGAGACTCTACTTGGGGGTTGTGCGGTCCATGGCCCTTTATGGAGCCCCCAGTATGGGCGGAGACCCTGAAGGCCAGCAACGTCGCACTACTGCGAGGACCACAGCGAGTGCTAGCCATCAGGGTCATAAGGGGGTACCGCACGATCTCTTTTGAGGCGGCGAGTCTCCTGGCCGGAACTCCACCGTGGGACCTGGAGGCGAGGGCCCTTGCGGCTCTGTATCAGTGGCGCAAGGAGGCGCGGGAGTTGGGTCGATGTCCTGAGTCTCGAGAAATCGAGGATCAGAAATCCCAACTCCACCAGGTCCTAGTAGAGGAGTGGAACTAACGACTTGGGCAACCGAGCGCTGGGCACGCCGTTATCGCGGTGGTAAGACCCGTTATGGAGGATAGGCTCGAGAGGCATCACGGGACCCTCTCATTCCGGTTGACGCAGGTGATCACCGGGAAAGGATGCTTCGGAGATCACCGCCGACACAGTGCTCCATACGCTTTCAGAATGCTCAGCGTGGGTGGAGCAGAGGCGTTGCCTCGTGGCGGCCATCGGGGTGGGAGTTCTCTCGCTCGGTAACATGATTGCCGCCATGGTACGGAGCAAGAATTCGTGGATCTCCGCCGTCTTCTTCTGCGAGCAAGTTATGCTTGTTAAGGAGATGGCGGAACGAGACCGCGAGAGGTTTAGAACACTCCCGGAGCGCCAGGCCCGGCAACGGGCCAGGTACCGCAGACGACTCAGGCACCGGAGGTCGCAGAATGACCTCCGTCCTCCATAAGCGCAGGCCTGGGGGTGGTAGGTGAGGCCATCTGTCACCCCAGCAGAAGCAGGCCGGGGTGGTGGCGAGACGCGCTTCAAAGCGCGCGCCCCCATTTTGGCAGCACAAAGGGGACATAGGGGTTCCCACACAGGAGGGGGTCATTTACGCAAGTAGATGGCCCGAGGTTCGTCAGGGTATCAGGGTTTTCCTTCCTAGGGTACACCTGGTTCCCCGGCAACTGGTACCCGAGACGGCGTGCGGTTTTTGCGACATAACCACCGGTGGGTGGTATCCGAGGGGTTATCCGCACAGGAAAAAAAAAGAAGGTAACTTGAAAGTACTATTTGCTTCTCCTTACGCTATATATTTCCAATTTGTTCAGTATCGGCCAGCAGTAAGTAACATTTAAAAAGAGTCTACTAAGAAAAAAAAGTTTCCAGAATATTTCAGAAAGTCCGCAGACATGCAGCATTCCTCAAGATGTGGATCATTCAAAATTACACTATGTTAATCTGTAAGGTTTAGTCAATCAGCATGTTGATACACACAAGATTGATCTATATTTGAGTTTATGAGCGAGGTGGTGGATGTTTATGAGTGCAAGTTAAACTTTATAACGCTGCAATATTCCTTGTATCATCAATTTCACAACACTTTAGTTATACAAGAGTATACTGATCTATGTGAAAGTTTTACATACATTGTTTGTTGTAATTTTTGATTGTTTACAATGTTCAAAATTAATAAAAATCTCTTCAAACCGTTGCTTGTACATAGGAACATCTTTTACGCACTCGCAAAAAAGTTGTGTTTATATTCATCGCGAACTTTTTTCTGGATCAATGAACAACTATTCTTTTGGGAACACTTCCCAAATATTTTAAGACGATCGGTTAAAATCCTTTCTGACTTGAAACAAACAAACTCACTTTCAAATTGAGTATGATATTAGTTAATTATTATATATATGTGGCAAGAAAATAACGTCGTCAAACCCATAACATCGATAAATAATTTTGAATCGACTAAATTGAAATAGGTAATATTAGGAATGTTGTTATTCTTGTGTAGTTTGACAGATGGATATATTACTCATTAAATAATGTTCGGTCCATACGTTTATTTCTTGACAGCTGAGAACTTAGGGTGCTTATCTAAAGCCGGTGATCGACGTACGAGCCTATACCGCGGTTTTAAAAAACGTTGGTTTTACTCGCGGCTCGTTAGTGATGATCGACTAGCGAGCAAAACTGTTGCGCCTGAATTAGAGTAACAGTAACATGTCTTGTACCGAATCTGAAGCTTTGTGTTATCTAGCCATTGCATATTGCGAAATAATGAAAAAAAAAGCGAAAACCCTAAGCCCTAAAGGTCCGCACACCCACTTAATTAAAGTATTGACAGCAGAACCACTTGATTACAGAAATTATTTGAGGAATGTCTGTCTGAATCATACAACGAGTTGTTATCTTTAGCGACACCTTTAATACAGAAACAAAACACTCTTAAGACCGTTGACGTTCCGGTGGTACTTCGAGAAGAGACAAATATTATGTAATGGCGATCGTGCAACTTCTTGGAAATACAAACAAATAAAATGTAATTCAAGTTCCAACGAAACAATGATATAAACTAAATTCGTAAAATGTGTCGAGGTTAAAGTTATGTTTTAAGTCTAATAAGTTTAACCCGAGGAAGAGTAAAATTTTCTTCTCTTTATATCAGCCTGGTTTCAAGATATTTTCATTCGATTTCAAAGAGTTTGTTTACTGTACTAGAATCTAGAAAAGTCTTAGGTAAGAATGAAACTTGCCAAAAGACATAAGCTGCATTTTATTACTGCCGTTATGGAAAGTAACCAAAAACGTATGTCTTACCAATAAATAGCACCCGAATTACGGCGCATTTACGGCTCAAGAATTCCAATAATGTACCATTTAATGTGGCTTCTTTTGTCGTATCGGCAATAATTATTAAATTGAAGAACAAGGTGGAAACAGAATAATGTCGTTGTTGTCGATATATCGTCTTGACTGGTAACGGGTTTATGTAGCTATTTCATTTTGTATCCAAATTTGAGAAATAATTTATTAATAATAGTTGATATTAAAAAATAAAAATAAAACTGAGGGATGTTATAAGTTTAAGTCTGTGTATCTGTGTGTCTGCCTGTGGGATCCAAACCGATTATCGCGCACTAATATCAAGTAAGTTCTAGACACATATATACACATACATATACAATCGAATTTTTGAAGAGCCTTCACTATTAGAGTTTTTGATTGAAAGACTAACAAACATCCTTACACTCTCACAACCCTTCACGTTTGTGTTAAGACTAATAGGATCAGTACGACAAAAGACATTTTAGAAATATAAACACTGGACTAGGACCAGGACTGCAATCCAAACCGTCAATATTAATTTCGCAGTAGATAATATTCTACCGGAAATTAGTTTCTGCATCGGTTAGAGCCATCTTCGGCCCAGTCGAGCAGTTGATTCGTTATTGAAAATCTATCAAAGTCACTATAGCAATATTTTTATGGAAGAAATATTAACCTGCTTTATACAGAAAAGATTACAATTATAAGTAGAAACGAAAGGCTTAAATAATATTTGCATACATGCATACACTTTCACATACTCGCAGTAGGGGTATGGGACTATCCCTTCCACAGGCCCACTACTGTAACTCCTGTACACCAGGATCAACAGCAGTGACCCACGAACACACTCGGGAAGTAACAGAAAAAAGCTAAACTGTCTTCGAACCCCCAACTTTATTAATCAGAAGTAGATTGGAGGAGTATCATCCGTGTGATGACGGATTAAACATATGGAGTTTTACCACCCCTATTCATCCCGTGGGTGTCGTAAGAACCCACTGAGGGAGTCAACTATGCAAGACAACAGCTCTGAAAAAAGGGAAGAAAATATTGACACAAACTAGGGTTTGTGTCAAGATTTCCTTCCCTGTTGGTATAGGTATCAACCCGTCTGGCCAGCATGGCATTGTAGGCCAAAAACGCCTTTCTAAGGAGAGGCCTATGTCCAGCAGTGGACTATTAAAGTATTAAAATGGGTGCTCTAGAGGTTAAATGGGAGAAGGTCGTGGATGCTAGGATTTATCACACACACACACACGCTATTTAGATACACTCAAACATAAATAATACGTATATATAGGAACATCCAGATGAATTTAACATATTGCCGTGTTAACATATTTTGCACAAAAGTGGGTATCGATCCTGCGACCTGACGTTGTAATCCTTTACCCTTGAATATGTTAATAAATACGTTATCATATGTTAAATTAAATTTTCACTTTCGTATTTAAAAAGGAAAAAGAACCCTTTAAGAATTAATTTGTTGTCCATCTGCCTGTCTGTCAGTATGTCTCTAGGCTCTGGTTTTATTAACGCCAAGAGATCTCAAGTGTAAAACTAACAATAAAATACATTTGTCTGTGGTCCATTAAAAGATGTAAAAGAATCAATTTCCAACTCAAAGATCTAGATATGTAAGCCTTTATATTGTTATTGAAAAAATTGCAGGTAAATCAATTTATTAGGTGGCCTAGGCTTATGTCACCCTCTCTTCTGACTTTACATAGTCCTAGGATATGCCACCTTATCTTCCCAAGTTCCACCTCAAGTTGTGTCAGATGCAAGTCTAGCCGTAGCATCTGTCCGTTGTACGTAGCCAGGGTCAGTCGGTTGTGGTGGCCTCCCGTAGCCCAGAGATTTTTCGCCGTTACCGTGGTCGCCACCACGACCAAGAATAGCGGGGCCGCCGGGAACTGGCTGGGGGCCATGGCCTTTGTTGCGTCTGCATAATCAGCACGCTGCGGCGGTGGAAAAAAAATTAGTGGGTAGAAGTGAATGACGCATGGCATAATAAGATGGGCAAGAAGTTTTACATTCTTACCTTTATAAATAAGAAGAGTAAGTGAAAATAGTGTCCTTTATTTTTGTTGGTGAGTTCTTTCCTTTCAGGTTTTACATTGAATTACACATCAGGCATTGTCACTCATGAACATTATACGAGTATGTAATTTTAAATTCCTAACCTTTATTCAATATTTTCATTCTATTTCTATTTGATACTCCGCAGTTATTTGCTATATAATATTAAGTATATGATTTAGTGGTGTGTGGACTGGCCGGCAAAAGGCAATATCTTTTTATATATCGACAACATCTGCTATAGACAAATTGACTTCCCGTGATGTTGTGATCTATATTTATGTTAAGGTGAAAACATTTGCCTAAGTTTAAATTATATTTATTATTTAGCTAGTAAGTCTATTTACTAATATTTTTTTATTTTAAAGTTATGCTATTACTTGTATGTCTTTTGTAAGAACGTTTTAATAGTAGTTATCTAGCTTAACTTAGATCATTAATATAGACTAGATAGACTGTCAAAGCTATGAGAGCATTAAAAATTAGTGTTCAACTATTGGTCTCTAAATTCTTTTTCGCCGTCTCTCGTGTGTCAAAGTAGTGTCTGTGTAGTAATTTTGTACGTACATTCCATCTAAAAAAAATTACCTAAGTACAAATACAAAATGTTAAGAAATAAAATTTTTCTTCAAACGGAACTTAAATTAACTTAATTACAAACCGACAGATGTTTTAAATTAATTATAAAGAGCTTTAAAGACACATTTTTTTTAAATGAATATTTTTTTTTCATAGCCACGCTTATAAATCTCTAAAGATACACAGAGATCAAAAATAAACTGGCAGATTGTGTTCTGTCTACGAGTAATATCACTTTTTTTTGTGAGGATTTTTCTGTTCTGACGTAAGAGGGCTCTACGTAATCGAATAAAAATTCTCCTCACGCTGAAATCAAGAACGTAGAGCGTTGTTTTTTTACAAAAATCTTACCCATAATCTGGTTTAAGATATTTATTACTCAAAAGAATACAATTCACTTATATTGAGATTTACAAATTATGAACTTAAAAGTAAACTTATAATCTACGAGCGCATTTGACGGTGTCACCAAGCATTGTACAAAATCACATAACCAAAATTAAAATGTGGGTACATTAAGAAGAAAATACAAAGGTCGGGTCGCATTACGTATCGGTGTCTAATAGCAAGCGGGTAATTATGCAATCACAATTACAATCGCAATGCTAAAAACTAGAGAACTCTTTAAAGATGTGGAACTTAAGGGTTTTTTTAAATAAGTTGATTGATTGTATTTCTTTCATGTTATTTGGTAATTTATTATATAGTTGGGCTCCTTCATATAAAATATTTTTCTTTCCGTAGTTGGTTCGTGGGTGTCTTAAACATAAATTATTTTTTCGTCTTGTTATTCTTTTTTGAGTGTTTCCTTTTTTTGTAAATGTTAGCTTAGTATGTATATTTTTGTCTAAGATTTTTCGTACTAGTAGACATGTATTGTATTTATATATCTGAGCTAAAGTCATCAATTGTGTTTCTTTGTATATTTTTTTTGTAGGAGTTAGATAGTTGTAGTGGAAGAGCATTTTAATCATTTTGTTTTGGGCTATTTGCAATGTTTTTAGGTTACTTTTAGCAGCTGTTCCCCAAACTTCTATTAAATATTCGAGATGAGGTTTTACCATTGTATTATATATGATGTATCTTACGGATTTTGGAAAGCAGCGAACGTTACCGCGAAGTATTTTCATAATTGCTGAAAGCTTAGATTCTATTTTATCTATATGCGGCTGCCATGTGAGATGCCTGTCTAGGTTTAGGCCTAGGTATTTTTCAGAACTAACTGCGACGATGGGTTCAGTGTTAATATATAAAGGATAGTGTGGCCCAATTTTTTTGTTTTTTGCACTGAATATTAAATAATTTGTTTTTGATGTATTTATAGTTAGTAAATTGTTCTGAAACCACTCAATGAGAGTGTACAGATCTTTTTGAGCTTGATTAATAATCGAGTCTATTTTACTACCGTAATAAAATAGGCTGGTATCATCTGCATACAGCGTTATGTCCCCTGCTAAACCTAGGTTTTGAACGTCGTTGATATATATTAGGAACATTAAAGGCCCGAGTATCGATCCTTGCGGTACGCCGAAATTGAGGATTTCAGTATTGCTTTGAACTTTACCAATCCGAACAACTTGCTGTCTATTTGTGAGATATGATCGAAACAGACTATGAGCGGTTTCCCTTATTCCTATATTATATAGTTTTTGTAGTAGCAGATCATGACTTATAGTGTCAAACGCTTTTTTCAAATCAATGAAAATCCCGAGAGCTATGCATTTTTCGTCTAAACTAGTTTTGAGATCTGTCACCAAGTCAATCGAAGCTGATAGTGTATTGGATTTAGCACGGAAACCGTATTGCTTAAATGAAAGAAAGTTAATTAAGTTAAGATAGGTATCTAAACGAGCGTAAATTATTTTTTCGTAAATTTTAGAGATCGTTGGTAGCACGGATATTGGTCGGTAATTGTTAGGATCAGATTTTTTGCCAGATTTAAAAATAGGACTGACTTTTGCTACTTTAAGAGACTCCGGAAAGACGCCAGTTTCTAAACTATGATTTATGCAGACTGTTAACTTGCCTATTATTATGTTTTTCACGCATTTCACTGCTTTGCAGCTGATACCGTCTAAGCCAGTACTTGTATTTGGGTTAAGATTATCAATTATTTTGCTTACTTCTCCTATTGTGGCTGGCTTTAGTTTAAGTAATACTTTGTTATTTAATTGGGTACAGGGCTGTATATCCTTGTTGAAGTGTGTCTTTTTGATATTATCAGCCAAAATAGATCCTATAGTGGCAAAAAACTTATTGAAATGGTCACATATATCCTTTGCGTCCGTTATTTGGCCCGCCTGGGTATCGAGCTTAGATGGTGCAGAACATGAATTTATTTTATTATTCCCCAAGTCCCCTATCAACTTCCACATCTTTAAAGGTTTTTTCACACAGTCGTTAAAAGCTTTAAGATAGTACCTACTCTTGGTGTTTTGTATTAATACTGTTACTTCGTTTCTCAAAGTGACAAACTCGCGCCTTATAGTCTCATTGTTAGGGTTTTTCTTAAGTAGACACCACTTTCGATTTCTTTTATGTATAGCTGCAATGATATCCTTGTTAATCCAGTCAGACTTTAGAGAGTTTTGAATTTTCGTTTTAGATACTTTGTTATTCTGTATTGCTTCTAATAACATATTTTCCAAAGAGTTGTAATCAGCATCGCAGGCATTTATAATTTTGTTTTTAACATTTTTGATAAACGATTCATAATCTAGAACATCGTATCTAATTTTTTGCTTCATTACAGGTATAAATTTACCAACTTCTAGATATAACTGTTTGTGGTCTGACAAAGGCGAGTCAACCACACTCAAGTGGAAAGGATGATCTTTCAAGTTGGTAGATATATGATCAAGTATAGATTTTTTTGATTCAGAATCACGAGTGCTAAATTGGGCATCTATGTTGTTCAACAGCGTAAATCCATTCTCGGATAGAAGTTTTTTGTAGTTATTGATGACTCGATTTGTCGCTAGCAAGTCGTAATTAAAGTCTCCAAAGATAATAGCCCTTTTCTTGTTCTTTAGTTGGAGCGAGTACTCTTCCAAAAATTCAATGTCTCTTGATTTTGGAGACCGATAGATAGCGCCAATATCCATTGAATATTTATTTATATGTATCCATAAAAAGTGATTGTTATCCCTAGTTGATTCCTCTATTAAACTATGTTTTAGATTATTATGTACAAAAATAGATACACCGCCTCCTCTAGTGCTGTCTCTGAAATTGTAGTAGTGGGTATAGTTGGGGATTACCAATCTTCGAGCTTCAGATTCCGATTTTATCCAAGTCTCTGATAACACTATAATATGTACAGTACTAATTATGGAGTGTATGATACACTTTAGCTCTTCGAATTTTCCTTGTTTAACAATACTGCGCACGTTAGCATAGAGAAACTTTAGTGCTTTCGGGTTTTTTGCTAAATCTTGATATGAGTTACTAATTTCGTGTATTATTTTATTAGTTGGTATAGCATTGGTATCAGCATCATGTTTTATTCGTTTTTTGCCCTTATGATTTTGGGTATTCCGCGTACATACTTAATAGTAAAGTTCTTCTCTCCATCATCCTGGCGGCGTTTTAGTTCGTTCTGTAAATTTAATCTGTACCTTTGTTGAGCAGGAGTCTCATCAGCGTGGATTTTAAAATTATTGGATGTTATTTTTGTTTTATTTTGTAAAATTAATTTTGCTACTTCTGGTGTTTTGAAGACAGCTTTAATGGGTCTTGAACGGCTGGGGTTATATTTTCCAAGTCTGATTGTTGTTACGGGCTCAGGGCAATCTGGAACAGCTATTTTGACTAGTTTATTTACCTCAGAGGTATCGTGGCTGCGTCTCTCGCCGACATCGGGTGAACACACTTCACTTATCCCCTTAATGATTATATTTTTTCCTCTATGGGACCGCTCATTAGTTTCCGATATGAAGTCTTCATAACTAAAAGAAGAACTGGGGATCTGTGACACAGATTTTGACGATCTTTTTAATTCTATGAGGTCGTTTTCGATGCTTTTAACTTTTCGTTCTATGTCTGCCGTAAATCCCGAAACATTAACTAACTGTGCCTTGATGTTTTCTTGCTCCATTGATAAAAGATCTGTTGTTATCTTTATCTGGTTTATTTGATCTTTTATTTGAGAGACATCCTGTGTAATTCTATTTAAATTTTCGGCTTGACATTTGGCCATATCTGTAAGTAGTGACTTTATCTCAGCTTGAAAATTTTCGAGCATTGTCGCCATATCATCATCTGGTTGCTTCCTCTTTTGACGAAATGTAATTTGGGGGAGAGATTCTGTTCCGATTTCATTTTGTGTAACTCTTCTTAAGTCCGGTTGTGACCCACCAATTTTGTTTGATCTCTGGTCATGGCAAGCAGTTGCTATCGTGTCTCCATTGCCATCCGAATATGTATTGGGTGCCAATAGCGATGACGATGCTCGGGCACTCATTGTAGAAAGATATGGATATAAATCCCTAAATTTATGTAAATAAAACCTTGAAAAATCAATGTTAATTTTGTTAAATACAGATGTTTACACAAGCTATTAATCAAAGTACGTGTGGAGGTTATTTTTGAAGAAAAGGAAACATTTAAAAACCAAATTATTTACATTAAAATACTTATACAAAAAAAAACTAATGTTGAACAAACAATATTCATGTTGTTCATGTATCAACAGAGATATTATAAGGACGGAAATTAAAATCTACAGCGGAGCGTTAGCCACAACAGAGCACAGCTGTGCTATTTTACTGCCTGTGGCCTGAACTTTATTATCTATTGTAACGAAGCTATTGAGATAACACAACATAGAATCAAGTTCGATCGCTATACTGCTTTATCCGTGTGACGACGGATGTTACAAACCCTAACTAACTAACAAAGAACTAACAAAGAACTAAGTCACAAGCCTTTGTACTACAATCACCTTTTTACCAATAAATTATTATTATTATTATTATTAACCCCCTGTGGGTGTCGTAAGAGCCAACTAAGGGAGTAAACTACGTAGGACAACAGCAGTGCAAAGAGAAGTTATTGTGTGTGTGTTAATTTGCTCTGATCAACAGCCTATAATAGTCCACTGCTGGACATAGGTCTCTCCTCAGAAAGGGGGTTTTGGCCTACTATACCACGCTGGCCAGACGGGTTGGTATAGGGTTTGTTTCAAGTGTTCCTTCTCTTTGCAGTGATGTTGTCCTGGGTAGTTTGCTCCCTTAGTCGCCTCTTACGACACCCACGGGATGTACAGGAGTGGTGACATTCCATATTCTTAATCCGTCACCACACGGAAACGACGCTTTCATACTGTACCACTCAACTAAGTGTCATTAAATTTTGGGTATACGTAGTGAAACCCAGTCTTAACTTCTTACACTACACTACTTGTATGATATATTGCTTAAGCGGTATTTAATACAGGTTTTAGCCAGTCCGAGCATGTATTATCTATTGTAACATTGTTTAACTGTTTCATTCTTCATTATTTAATAACAAGCAGCATATTAATATGATTCTCACATTAACAATAATGTATTAATAAACCATTCAGGATCGGGTTATGAACAAACTTCTGAATGCCTTCAAGTTCTCTGCCGTTAAAGATCTCTAAACTTATATGTTTGGGCATGACCTTAGTTTATAAGCTTACAACTTAGTTTATTAACTTACAAACATTTGAAAAGTTTTTATCACATTTAATTGTTTTTTAAAGATAAAAAACTCTTCTTATGATACATGACAAGAAGAAAACAAGTGTTGCATATACTTTTTCTTAAGTAGATACTGTGACATAATTCTTCAAACAAGGAATAAAATATAAGTATTTTGGGCAAGAGACTCCATTCGTGTTAAATCTAAACATATTCAATTCCTTGCTCAGACTGACTGATTCATCAACGCAGACCCTAAATTGTTCGGGATATAAACTTGAAATTTCGGCACCCGATACTTTTTATGTTGTTAGCACCCACTGAGAGAGGATGAAACTGGAATAAATGGTGTTATGAAAGTTCGTCATTTTCAAAGTAAGAAACACGAAATTAGAAATAATTACGCGACACAGACACATTTTTTTCAGAACACACACACAGCCGTTTAATGGCCATAGACACAAAGTTTGTTCTCTTTTTATAACATTTTACATAAATAAGCTAATTTAGTATTCTCATTTCATGTGTTAGTATTTTGCAAAATTACCATAAATTCTGCTTTTAATGGAAAATTACAACATGTGTGCTGTTCTCCATTTCTGACTAAAAAAATAATTATATAGGCATTGTTTTAATTTAAAATACTGAATTTTTGATAGACGAAGTCTATGATACTGCCTGTCCATCATTCTAATTCTGATAATAACACCATTATAATAATTAAACTGAATATTGTTCTTAGAGCTGTTGGAGAAATTTTTTGAAAATTCTACAAATTGTATAGTATTCGTTTATTTTGAGAAACATAATTTCAAATTTGAGATTTTAACTTAGAATAATACATATAATATAACTTATAATAAAATGTAGTTCTACAATAAACCTATCAGGCAAGAATTTCAAACATGTGAACTAAGTCGTCTTCTATCAGTAAAAAATTATGGGTTGGGTCTGAATCGACGAGGTCGCTTAGCGCAGTGGGTGCTCATGATACGTCATCAGGGTATCGTCATAACATAAAAGCACAACGATCAACTGGGTATGTTATACGCCGGTAAGACGGCTATATCCTATTTTTGTGCGGAGATCCCCTCAGGTACCACCGGTCGCTCCTTAAGGCGGTTATGTGAGACTCAAACCGACTAAAAATAAAAAACCGAACGCCACGTCGTCTCGGGTACCAGTAGCCGGGGAACCAGGTGTAACCTAGACAGTAAATCTCTGATACAAGAAATGGTATGAAGAGGCTGAACGCCATAAACATTTTATTCTCGCCACTTATTTGAATTCGGAATATCTAAAGAAAGTTGCGTGCGAAAACCATTTGTATTAAGTGATGTGAATAAGTTCGGTTACCCGCAAATGACGTCAAATATCTTTTGTTATTTCGAATAATAATACACTCTCGCAACTAGGTCTGGAATATGTCCACTATTTTAATATCAGACAAACATTCTGTTGTCCTTATTGTTCGTACATTCCTATGCTTCAATAAATTTATCGTGGATGGCATTGTATTCTGTAATAGGTATTGTAGCTGTTACTACTAGATACACTGAAGATCATCGTATTGTATAGTTTGCTATAATACTCGTATTTGTGTGGGCAATTTTTGACGTGAAAACTTCATTAGGCGCGTTGGGAATTTTTGAAAAACAAACAAATGAATTTAATTTTTGGAGATGGGGAAAAAAGTCATTGAACTCGCGACACTGTTACCGTACCGACTGCCTACTCTGATGACCCTGTATATATATATATATATCTACATATATTGGCCCGTTTACACGAGAGTTTGGATTGAAAGACTTTGGAGACCTCATAAAGTCTCCAAAGTCCAGGGAGATGGGGGGGGGGGGATTATGTTCTACCATCTGTAAGACACATGCATAATAAGAGATAGTTCACAGGGGTATTTTTTGTAATAGCCTTGAAATACTAAAAAACAATGTTAATTTTGACGTAAAGTTGATCTTTTAGCATTCATTTTAATATGATACAGCAATTATTAAAATTATTTGAGTTATTTATCTGATTGCTAATACTTTTCCGTTATGGGAAGTTTTTGTTTTACGATAATCGGACATTAAACTCCAAAGTTACATAACTTTTAGTATGGACGCTACGAAAAAGTCAACCAAAATACAAAAATGGCTGCCATTCAGAGGCCGTTGGGTTTAGACTCCACCTGTAGAATGATTTTAGTGATAAAATAGAGCAAACTATCACCCCCTAAAGTTTGTACAGTCCGAACCGAGACACATTGTATAAAAGACACACAGGCTCACACTTAAAGTGGCATAATAATATAGTTTTTCCATTTAATACCATGAACAGAGTTTACATCTAAAGACATCGATAATTCTTTGTTGCTAGGTATATTTCTAATCGGTTTTTATTTCTAATAACTATCGGTGCTATTTCAGTTGTTCGAAAACTCTCCAAACTAAAAATTAAATTAGTCCTGTCAAACAACGTTTATTATTCTGAAAACGTAGTACTTGACAGGACTAAACAAATTTTTAGTGAATTTTAGTTTAGAGAGTTTTCGAACAACCAGAATTAGCACCATTACCGACAACGTGAATTAATTCGTGATCGTTATTACAATGTTTGTCTTTTCTGATATATTTGGAATATTACATACAAGGTTATTGGCGATGGCAATGACAACACAAGATAAACTACATCTTCTTAAATATTTTTTTATTAGCACACATTTTCAAAAAAAAAGAATACAAATTACATAATAAGATTTGTACTAAAAATTATTTACGTTTTTAGATGACCACTCCTTTCTGTAACAATATATTATTAACTTTATTATTTGAATATAGGTATCAAGGAGTGTTTTAACCCAATAAATTTTCATAGAACAATTAAAACCTCCGTTAAGATACCGTAGCTCTACAATTATTGCTTAAATCTCTATTAATAGAGCATTTTATTTTAATTAAGTGAGCGTTGGGTTAATAAAGTTATTACTAATCCTAACTAACTAACAACATAAGTGCTCTTAGTCCACGAGAACGAATAACTAAAATCCTAATTACATTATATATTACAGGTAAAATTAGCCAAGAACGCTTAGTGGTCAAAAATGGTAATTCGTTTGGATTCTTTATTGATTTTGAAGAAAAGCTAATAAATTCCATTGGCGCGCTGTTTTATGTTAACTGAGGCTTTTTTCTTGAAATATGGGCACTATTGCGAACAGTTTTTCAACAACAATACACAACATACGTCTTAGGTGATATTTGTCCTTTACTAAATTTTTGAATATTAACATACGGCTAACACCTAAATAATCTGCCATTGAATTATCAGCGCTTAGTGTATGGAACATGGTATGTCATGGTTGTCAGAAAGGATTTCGTTCACCTCAGCTGGTGAATTTCAGATTTTTTTCTCAGATTTTTCAGGCCTCTCTCTTTCGACAATTATTTAGCTGATGGTTTGTTTTACAGAACCTTCAAGTAATATTTGGGTCAGGTTTGGAGAACCACGAAAGTTCCTAGCCAAGTACCATCCTTGTTTGAGAGAATGGTTTTAGTCTTGTACATTCCGTTTTCCATTATAAATCTGGGATATACCGAGTGTGACTCTGTTATCGATTTCAAAACTCCTTAATGGATTTATGGACAGGATAGTAGTCCCAATAGCGACATTTCATTTCAAAGTTTTTTGAAATTTTGTAACTATGTGGCGAATACGCACGCTAGTGCCCGGATTTTACACGAGTCTCATATTGCTCTCTCTTTTCAATTGATTTTATATTTTGTATGTACATACATATATTATATGAATATGTATATTATTTTCTGTGTCTTTACACAGTCGGAAAATGAACATTATCTTATTCGGGTAGGTACTTATCATCCATCAATATAATAAATTTAATTCTTGAATACTTTTCTTTATCACTATAAAGAAAGCGGCGCCAGGGACACGTATAAATGTATCCAAATTGACGTGGCTATACTTTGTTCAAAGCATGTATACTCTTTAATGTTTTGTAAATATTATTGTGTGTGGCTTAGGTGGCCACATTACCCCCACTCTCGAAATGATGGGCGCAGAAATTAAATAAAAATGTACATGATTTTTTTTTATCAAACTGCTCTATATGTACTACTACAGAAACTATAGCTGGTTCTATAAGTCAGGATCGTTAATAACAATTTAATAGAATACCGTAAAAGCGAGATTCGGACGAGACTACAGGGAGTGGCACGTACCGTAGTTGAATGAAAAACAGAGAGTTTTCTTACTTAACTAAGATCAACTGTTATAGCTGCTAATTACTAATGATTTTATATTTTTTTTGTAAATGTAGTGGAGGGTTCTGATTTTGTTTTTGGTTATCCTGAAAGAACATGCTAAATGCCACAGATATCGTTTTTGAATCCTTTCCAAGCTTAGCGTCTGGCTGGCATAGTGATGTCTCCATACAGTGCAATAATATTCTAGTGAGCTACGGACTAAAGAATAAATGTTAAAAATATCTACAGGTGGTAGTCTTAGAGGAAGGTAAGACTTTTCACTTGAGTCCGGTTGCAGAAGGAGAGATTAAGAAGATTATTCAATCTATCAGATCCCAAGCAGTTGGTTGTGATGGCATTAGTCGGAAAATGATCACCACATTGCCACCACCACCACCTCCTTCCCGCTATCTCCCATATTGTTAACTTTTCTCTCATGTCTGGCACATTTCCTTCTCTGTGGCGGAGAGCGTATGTGCGCCCGTTACCTAAAACTCTCAATCCGTCTCTTCCCACACACTTTCGTCCAATTTCTATCCTTCCCTTCCTCTCCAAGGTGCTAGAGGCCTGCGTCCACAAACAGTTCTCCCACTTCATTAACAGTAACAACTTACTCAGTCCCTTTCAGTCAGGGTTTCGACCTGGCCATAGCACGGCATCTGCTCTTCTTAAAGTGACTGGCGATATTAAGGTGGGGATGGAGAATACTAAGGTTACTTTACCTTACCTTAGTACTGGTTGATTTTTCGAATGCCTTCAATACCGTCAGTCATGAACTTCCCCTTGCTGTCCTATCCCATTTCTCGGTCTCTCAAGATGCACTGGGCTGGTTTTCCTCTTACCTTCGGGATCGTCAGCAGTCAGTCAGTGTCGAAGATTCTTCCTCTAGCTGGTGTGATCTTACTGCTGGCGTCCCTGAAGGCGGTATACTTTCACCTCTTCTGTTTTCTATCTTCATTAATCTTATCATCCGCAGACTTCAGTGTTCCTTTCATCTCTACGCTCTACGCTTTAGCTTTATAACTTTAGTAATACGTAGGTTCTTTATTCTTTGTTCAAGATTGGGTACACTACACAAATACGAAAAACTTTATTCCGTCAGTCATAAATACGATATTATATTAATATATTATATTATACCAAAATTCATGATTCCGAATGAATCAAAATTCGTGATATAACAACTCCGATTGATCATTCATCCTATTTTTAAAATTCAATAATTTCAATATTCCTGACTATGCTCAAAAACTACATCGAACTACATCGAAACAACTAGATCGAAAAACAAAAAGTTCGAGTAAATGATAATTCGAAACATAAAAAAATCGAATTCTTTGTTCCTTTGAATAAAAATATTTTATTCGCTGGTCACAGTTCTAACCTAACTTTACCCAAATGGTTCACCGCTCGTCGTCGCACTTCGTCGAATTCAATAATAGTAGATGGTACCCGACGGAGGTATATAATTAAGGAGAAGAAGAAAACACAAAATAAAATGTAATACACCTATATTAATAACATAGTAGACGTTTTTAAATTACATTAGACGTTACTCACAGCTTTTGAATATATATGCCTAACTGAATATTTTACTAACTGAATCAGAAAGATTTTAGCAGTTTATTCGAAGAATTGAAAATCGGAATGTCGTTTTTCGGACTGAGAACCCATCGAGCATTTGATTCTTCGAACGTATAAAAATCGGAAAACAAAAACATCGCATTTACGACTTTCGGTAACATAAATTTCGAGAATTTTAATAATAGACATTATAATTTGGAATGGATCTTCTTAGGAATGCGCTTACACTCGAAATCAGGATGGCTACCATTACTTTTCCTTTAAAGTAAAATTAAAGCGCTATCTGGTCAAACAACTGGCAGAATCAACTTGCTCATGTTTTTTTTTTTAAGATAAAATTGTTATCAGTATCTATTTGCATTATATATGTACTCATGTCTGTCTGATTTGTATATGTGTATATAATTATATGATTTTGTACAAAGTATGCATACAATATTAAATGTCTAAATCAACTGTAACTAAAATGCACCTACTTAATGTTTTCTCTGCATCACTCAAAGGTTGACTGGTAGAAAATGCCGTAGGTATTAAGTCTGCCAATGCACCAAATGTGCATATACATATATAAATAAATATTTCGGAGGATTAAAATATTTCGGAGTATTTGAGTGTTCCCTTCAAGATTACATTTTACTTTTCGGAGTGTTTTTCTGATGATCTATTTATAAATGAAGCGTGAGCCCAGAAATGCTTATTTTTATTGTAAAATAATCTGTATTGTTTTTTATTACATTATTTTTTATTATAGTAACATCAATCAGCCCATTTTGGAAATACAATAATTTAAAGATTAAGAAAAGAAGGAATAACAATATATTGAATATATACTACTTTTACATGTTTAGATTCTAAAAAATCTTTAACAGTGTAGAAGAATATTTCAGTTAGCAATTTCAATTTACAACAAAGAATTTAAAGGGTAATTCTGTTGACTTTTGGGGAATTTTGTTGTTGATCTTGACACAAATAAACATGCTGTTTTTATGATAAAGGCAGTCCTGCATTTTGATACAACCTACTTCATAAGGTCTATCTTCGTCAGATGTATGCATTGAAATGGCTATGTATTAAGTAGCGAAGTAGATCTCTTTGAGTTGATAATCTATATTCCTCGAGAACAGGTCAATGAAATAGGTTATATAAACACCACGGTTTCTTCTTGCCTCACTAACTGAACGCACTCTACCCCTACTTGGCTCCTAAGTTTATAGGATGCAGTAGTCACACAGTGGACACTGAACCATTTTGTAACAAAGTAATTGCTTTTGTTACATCTTCTATGGTGTAAACATTCTGTGAAAACGTGCACATAACAAAGTTGTTTTTTTTAAGTGCGAATTTATGCGTATCCATAAATTGACAAAAACTAAATTGCTTTTTGCAACTACCTTTATCTCCTCTGTTATACTCGTATAACCGCTATTTTAAATATATTTTCCTTCAGTAGCTATAAATGGGTATTCATGTTTTTCAATAAAACAATATTTAAAACAGTTTTTCTTTACTTTCGTCTAAGCTTCTACTGTTTTCAATAATTTTTTGAATAACGCTCGAATTTCTACCTTCAGGGCTTGTTATCAATGTTGATATTGAACGTTTAATACCTAGGCACAATTGGTTTTTACTTAACATTTAATAGCTAAACTAATAGCTTAGTACGTCATTATAAACTACAAGGGCCTGTTTTCATTACAGTTTTATAGGTACTTAATACACTAAAGTTACCTTCATTACGAAAACTTAAATTGTAGGATCGTTATCATTACTAACATTTACCTGAAAAGAGTGTCAGTGCTAAAGAGTTTTACGAATATTTTATATTTTAACTTCCACATCTGACGCTGATATTTCAAGGTTTTCAATTGTTAATAATAAATTGAGTCCCGATTGGCAGGATATTGCTTGCAGTTTCTGTAATACAGGAAAACCCGTTAAAAGAAATGCTTTAGCGATGTAGTGCGCTCCTCCATCAACTTATTGGCCATTTCACTCCATGAAAGACAGTAATTTAATCTCTACTGCAAGTTACTAAATTGCAATGTAACTATTTAAAAAAAAAATGTCTTATGCCCACCGTACCCAAAAAAATCATTTTCTATGTTTTGCATTAAGTCATAGATATTTAATTAATGAGACTGATTATTGTAATAAAAATAGAAGTTAAGGAAACAGCAAAGAGTAATCGACATACTATTTTATAAAATAATATGAATATTTTTCTATGAAAAATACTGTTTTAATAGTATTTAATTTAAATAAATGTTTGGTTTATTAAAATTTAAATACTTAATAAAAATACAACTATTTTTTATCGATTAGTTTTATTTAAGAACTTCGTTCAAGAATATACATTCCATCACTAGAAAGTACTGTAAGTGCTGGATGAGGAATATCCAAAGTCTTCATAGCGATAGCGAAACCCCAGTTAAAGCTAGTAAGTATTAAAACAAAATAGATTTTAACATTTTATTTATACCAATAAATACACATTCATTAAATCGAAAATATTTAAAAATTAGACAGTAAGACGACTTATAAAATAAAAGATATAACTTTCACCAAAATTTAGAATTATATTTTTTTCTAAAACTATATTTAAATAATCAAATACAAATTTAGCTACCTAATACCAAACTTTGTCTACCTTATATTAAACTTAGAATTATGACAATAATCTGATTGTTTTTTAGAAATACAATAAAAAAGAATAATTAAGGTTTTTTTTACAATTGACGAAGACGAAACATGCACATCAAAACTATTGTCTAAGATGTTCTTGTTTTTAAAGTAGTTTAAAGAAAATAGATTTTAAACTAACAATGATTTTTTTCTTATTTTAATTAATAATTAAATAATATTTTATATATAATATAATAATATAATATTTTAATAATATTGTAGTTTTTATAAATCAAGAAATTCATGACCTATACGTAAAACAATAACAACACTACACAATAGTCGATTTAAAAAAATACTTAAATTGCCGCATATGAAGAAAACCAGTAATCCTAAATCGGATACACAATTATGTCCTTTAAGTTTCTTAAGAAACTGGAAGTGAATAAATTGGCGAATTTAATGTCTGTTTAATCAGATTATTTGCGACTTTTTTGTAAATTGTGAGTATTTAATTAGTAAACTAGAAATCTCATTACATTACAAAAACGATTTCATGGTAATGGAATCCGAAAATATTTTGTTTCTTTGTACATGGTGGGGTTTCCTTTCTAGACCTGCCTGCTTGTAAATATACTAATAATAATACTGCCAATACCCAGTGGTATACTCTAAAATTCTACAGTTTAACATTTACTTATATTTAATTAAAATTAATTAAGTATAATAACAAGCATCAACTATCAGCAACTTGAGGAAATATCTATGAAGTTCAAACAAGTTATGTAATTAAAATTCTGTCAGAAGCCATCGCTTATCAAATTTAATTAGAAGTTAAAAGAAGAATTCTTTTAATATTTTAACAAGAAATCTTTGTATGAAATACAACACTTTGTGTGATCCCCAAACAATTTTTCTGAGTCTGGGTGTTCTTGGTGTCCGTCTCATGTTTATTTGTAAAGTCCCCTGCGACATAGAATATATTTATCTCTCATAAGGAAGTCTTTCAAAAAAAAACCTAATAAATAAATAATTATTTAACCTAATAATTAAATGAAATCTCAATTAACATAATTACTATATCATTAACTAGTTTAGCAATTTATAAAATACAATTTATATGGTAAATTCGACATTTACATTAATTCAGATTTGTTTGATTATTTATTGTTGAGAACAGCCTCTGTACACAAAAATGTTTGTAGTAATGCTAAGCAAGCGGTATTATAAATTCTTTTAGATGTCAGGTATCATTTTTAATAATTTTTCCATCACTCATCCATTTATCTTCAACTACAGACTACTTTATAAAACGGCAAGTGATAGAAAAAATTACCCTAAAATTAAACATTTCAACTAACTACACATAATTTCATATACAATTGTAGTTCATAATCATACATTAAAAAAACATGTCAATCTCTTTGCCTATATTCATTCTGGTTGGTCTTTAACTATTTAAGTTGAATACTTTTTCGTTTTGACCCCCCTCGTAAGTTGGTCCTCTTTCAAGTGAAAGTAAATTCAGCATTAGTTCCAGCGGTTCTAGGTTTTCCGGACTACACGGAATGCCCAGACGGCAAGAAATTAATGGCTATGTCAGTTTGCCCACTTATTACACATAACTTAAAACTTCATTCACAACGGTTGACAACAAGCTGACGATCATTTGTGGTGAAATGAAAGCTCTACGCTATCATCAATTAGTATATTACAGTCCACTGCTCAACATAGGCCACCCCCAACGTTTGCCATAGCTCTTGGTCTTCCGGCTACCGCATCTAACACTAGAACGAAATTTCATTTCTCTTGTGAACCTTTCTTCTTCTCGTGTTACCTTTCAGTTGGGTTACCTTGGGTTTCATTACCGCAAATTTGATTTTAGAACCAACACAGTGTTTTTTTTTATGGTATAAGGGGACAAACGAGCAGACGGGTCACCTGATGTTAAGCATCTACCGCCGCCCATGGACACCTGCAACTCAAAAGTCACAAGTGCGTTGCTGCCCTTGGAGTGCCTCCCGCTCGAGTCAGTGGGATGGGGGATTTGGGCTCCGGTAACCTCGCTCACTCAGTGAAAGGCAATGAAAGAATTGCTAAACACCGGTTTTCTGTGAGGCCGCGGTATCACTCGACGTGGTAATGAAGTAAAAGATGTTCTGGTGAGTTGGACATAGCGATTGGACCACGGGTTGGGAGAGGAATTTACGCTTTAGAATAACTTTCGAATACAGGTTCTTCACAGTTTTCTTCGCTGACACGAAAGGGTACAGGATCTTTCACAAAATCAACTTTACTGACAAAGGAAATTCTCGATTCCCGTTTTGTAGTAGTGAAGCTTTGTAACGTGGTTACGTCTCTGCAAATGGTGTGATCTAAATTGGTGAAGCGGGAACCACGACGAGTCACCACCTTCCTACAGAGCAACGTCTCTTGGAACGCAATGCGATACCTGGAAAGAAAATATAAAGTTATAGTGCATGACTGATATCTACATATTTAAACCAAATGTTTGCCTAAGGACGAGTATCCGTGATAGGCCTGAGATGCTCTATTTGGTAGCTGGGGTTTATTTCCATCTACCAACTAGAAATGGCGGTGGAGTAATGTAATAAAAAAAAAGATTATAATTGAGATCAACTTGAGTTTAGCATCCGCCGTGGATTCGCCGCCGTTATTGAGTGGATCTCCGGTCGAGCCGACCTTTGTCCCTGTTTAATAAATGTGGCACACGGAAGCATTAGCATATTTAATGTTTATATGAAGAAAGCTAACATTTTTAAACAATTTGTATTTTTAAGATATACAGCGATTTTATATACAGCTGCTACATAAAACTATTCAGGTTGCCAATATATATTTTGGCTTGTCATAGCACAAAAGTCTAAATAAGGGCATTTCAAGTTACATTAGTCATTGAAGTAAACAAAAATACTATCAAAATGGTCGAAATTTGACCGCCATAACAGATTTGTTTCAGACAAACCTCAATCTTAGAGTATTCTTAAGTCTAGAACTTTGCTATATTATAATAATATGTTAATTTTGTGAGAAGTTAACCTACTAATTCAAAATTCCCATTCTCATAGGTACTACAACAGTCCGATAAATATCAAGGATTTTTTGGAAGGAATGCTAAGTAGAAAGTTGGATCAAAAAACAACTAGTTTTATCTTCTCTGATAATCTGCATTCATAAGTAACGTTAGTAAATTAAATAAGTAGGAAACTTATATTTGTAAATACATCCGCAAGGCCGTTAGGTTTTATAGCAAAAAAGATAAAATGCGGCGGCGGATGCGAAGCGGACCGAGGTTAATATTTCCTCAATTTTTTTTTTTAATTTATCTAGAAGCGCGATAAAGAAGCCCCTTTCATGTTTTCATAATATCTACTATACAAAAATATCCCTTTAAAAGAATTAATCGTTCGGCTATCTGAGAAAGGTACATTCTCAGATAGCCGAACGATTAATTCATTCATGATTTCGGTACAGAACACTAGTAAGTATAAATAGACGTATGAATTGACTCCTCAACAACTACAACTGCTTCTGTATTATTTATTTGGCACCAATACCACATAGGAAAAATATTTACTTGTGAATGATAATAATAGCAGCGTTTTACCTGAAATAAAACGCATATTAAAATACTTACCTCACTGGAAGCTTTATTATGAGAAGGCATTTCCGTTTCCGTCATAGTTCTACCAGTTTATCCTCTTTTTAGTACCTTGTACATCCGGTCCAGTAGCGACACCTGGCGGTCGTGCGCTTTTAGTTGATGTAAAACGTTTGGCGCGCCATTTTTATCATTGGCTCAGTGAATATGCACCAGGCAGATATAAAGTGAAAGCTTCCAGTGAGGTAAGTATTTTAATATGCGTTTTATTTCAGGTAAAACGCTGCTATTAAAACACTTGACCGTCACTGGAAGCTTTATTATGAGATCTGTTTGTTATCGCCTGGTGTCGCTATTTGTAATTTCTTATTATTATAGAAACGCCAATGTGTCGATAGGGTAAATAATAATAAAATGTATGAATGAATTATATATATATATATATATTTATTTTCCGACAAAAATAATTGAATATCATAATTATTATGAAGACTGAAATTATTACAAATTTCACGTAATCAAAATGTGTTTATGAATTAGTTTTTCTAATTAAATTAAATTTTTAGATTGATTATTAGGTACTACTTCTCGTCTGTAGTACCGCTGGAATGTATTGGCAGATCGCCAATTTCGTCGGGCTAGTATTTCGTCACAGGGATGGTTTTCAATCCAGCTTTTGGAAGCCACAGCAGACCGACAACTTCCAGGGGCTGCTGCAATGCCTGCTTCTTTGAACAAGGTTTTTACCCAACCTGCTATCACTGTTCGACTGGCAGGCTTAGCCACACCTTTTATGGTTAAAAATAGATTTAATGATTTTGCTGCAATTAGTCTTTCAGTCAATGATGTTATCATTTTTTGAATCCAAAATAGGGGATTTAAATTACGATGATTAATATTTGGCAAGAGTTTCCAACCCGATTGTCGATAATTGCTGCTATCTGTTTTAGAGCCAAATTGTGGCCAAAATATTATACTTTCATCCGATATAATACAATGCTCCGCATCTACTGTGAGCAACGTAAGGTCATGTATACGTCTACCGGAACAAAGTAATAACAATATCGCGGTATGACGCGATATTTGAAACCAATTATTGATGTCTATTGTATAATTAGTTAAAAATGATTTTAACTCACTAACGTTCCATATCGGTGGTTTGGAAATGATTGGTTTTTTAAGAGCAATCGATTTTAAAATATGTTTTACCAATACATGAGAGCTAAGACGACTCGATGTTTCAGTATTACACAGTGTGGAAACTACAGACTTATGTAACAGTATTGTATTAAATGACAATTTATTAATCAAATACAAATCCGATAGAAATTGTGCTTACTGTGCCCCAGTTGTTTTGGATCGACTTTATTAAAATTAGCCCAAGAAATCCAACGTTTCCAAATTACTTCATAAGTTTTAATAGTAGACTTCCGCCAAGAATATTTAAGCAAACCTAATTGTTCAGTGTTCCACGAGTCTATCGCGGACGACCACCCCCACATTTCCAAACTTCGAGAGTCGTGTCCTCGACCATCACAGGTGGAAGCCCCGTTGACGTGTCGATTAGATGTGTCTGAGGATTTTTCAGAGTAAATAGTGCTGTCAGTGCTCTGGATCTCAGATCCGCTCTCCAAAACACCATTTCCCAACGTGGAACAACTACTAGGAATATGCCCGATGACTGGTTCAAGTGCGCAAGTGCTTTCGGAATGAGAAATGGAGGTGGAAATATCTACGCCAGTGGGTAGTCCCATGGGTGGTAGACACTGAATGCGTCGTGATATAATGCTTGACGGTCCTTCAGGTCGCGGGACACGTAATTGCAAATTACATGCGCGGTTTTTGATGCAAACAGATCGATCATTGGGGTTCCCCACTTGGCAAACACTTTGTCCACACAAGCTGGTAATAGATGCCATTCCGGCAGTTGTTTCAGTCGTGACAGATGATCGGCATGATTGTTGTACTTGCCTGGGATATAGTGCATACTGACGTAAATTTGGTGCTGATCTAATAAATTTAAATCTAGAATTTGATAAGTTATTTTCATTAGAGGAAGCGACTTTGTAACTCCTTTTCGTAGATGAGCAACTGCCGTCTTGTTGTCGCATTGAATGAGAAGCGAACTTTTCTGCAGCAACTGGGCTTGGCTTTGAAGAGCGTAAAATATAGCCAGCATTTCTTTTTGGTTGCTGTGTAATGCTTTCTCTTTTTGAGACCAGACACCGGAGAGAGTCTGGCCATTTAGTAGTGCACCCCACGCCTGATCTGACGCGTCCGTCACGAGAAAGTTTGTTGGAGGTGGAAAATGTATCAGTGATGACGACCGGCAATTCTTTAACCACCACTTTAGTTCCTGGAGAATATTGTCTGGTTCTTGATGTGTAGCTGGTTTTTGTGGGAGCGAGTGCATTAATATCAGTATCTGTCGATGATTGAGTCTCCCTCGAGGAATTACAAAACTGGCGAAATTCAATAACCTACTATTTTCTGCAAATCTTTTAACGTTGCAACAGATTTTTGTTCTGGTTTTGATTTACAATCAGAAAGCCGTCTAGATAAACTAGGATTCTTATATTCATTTTTATTCGTAGCATTTGAGCCACCCAATTCGTCAGTATAGCGAAGGTTTTGGGCGCTGTGCTTAACCCAAAAGGGAGACATGTCATTTCTAAGAGTTTTTGGTCGTATACAAGGCGTAGAAATCGTCTGTGCGACTTTGCTATACTCAAATGAAAATAGGCTTGGGGAGTTCTATTTTGCATAGCCAATCTTGGGCCTGCAAAAAATCCGGAATGCGATACATGTTTATCAAGTGAAATGTTTCGCTCATCACGTAACCGTTTAACGCTTTCTGATTGAATATTTGACGAGCCGATCCGTCGGGCTTCGAGACCAGAAACATTGGGGATACAAAGCTTGGAGAGCGCTGCACTACTTTTAAAACGCCTTTGTTTTTCATTTTGTATATTACAGCAGACATCTCTCGTGAGACGCGAGTGTAAAACTGATCTTTTGACATTGGATATACAAGTGGGGGGATTCGAGCAAACGGAATGCGATATTCCTGAGTCAACTTTAAAATTATTTGCGGGGCCCCCATTCTCTGTCATTGTGGAAGGAAAAACTCCAGCTGGGTTCAGCTGGAGTTTTTCCTTCCACAATGGCAAATTGCCATTCCAAGCGGGTGCTTGGAATGTCAACCTGTCATTGTTTGTATTTCCTCTGCCACTTCTTGGAACATTGTAGCGTTCATGATTATTCCCGCGTTCGGGCCGCGAGCCTCGATTGTGAAATGAGCCTCGTCCATTGACATTACGGCTCTCATATTGAAAGTTATTGCTTTGACCTCTGTTTTGATAATTATTGTGGTGACCACCCCGCGAGGGTGGGTGGTAGTTAGTAAAGGAATTGTATTGTCCTTGAGGGGTTATGTAAGTTCCACGCGATGGAACTGCAACTGGTCTTCGTATGCTTTGCCCCCGCGAGGGGCGGCTATGAAAGGAGCCTCGTCCATTGACATTACGGCTCTCATATTGAAAGTAATTGCTTTGACCTCTGTTTTGATCATTATTGTGGTGACCACCCCGCGAGGGAGGGTAGTTAGTAAAGGAATTGTATTGTCCTTGAGGGGTTATGTAAGTTCCACGCGATGGAACTGCAACTGGTCTTCGTATGCTTTGCCCCCGCGAGGGGCGGCTATTGATTTGATTGGATTTAGCTTGCGAGAATATATCTGATTTAGCAGGCCAAAACACTTTGCGAACGCCCCCAGCCTTTTCTAATACGGCAGTAAATGGTTCAGACTCAAATATATAAGTTGTGGATGGTCTGATTAGCGAGGCTCTTTTATAAAAGGATCTCTTACTTGACTTATAATTGATTCCCGGCGTATTTCAATAGTTTTAGCACGATGACCGCGAACTATTTGAAGAAGGTCCGAAGAAACCTTATGCAATTCACCGTTTTGGATTGAAGTCTTTTATTTTACTACTCAAATTTTCAAAATTTAATTCTGTATGTAGTGGCCAGTTAAGAAGAGTACGGATATTCTCCTGTAATACTTCTTTTTGTTTTAAAATGCAAAAAGTTATGGCTGCATAAGATTTTTCGGTGTTCGATAAGTGACGTAAGGTGTCGTATATTTTTACCTCTTCATTTGTATCAAGGTCTACGCAACCTGGAGAGTAGTTATAAGTCTTTTGTGTGTCAGCGTATCTTACGTCTGACCAAGAAGTACTGCCTAAGCGTTGGACCTCGCGTAACATTTTTAAAAACTTCTCAGGTGTTTCGGGAACCGAGGGTTCCTTTAACTTGGTTTCAATATCGAATGTGAAAGTTAACTCGCAATCGGAATTATGGCCCTCATTGTAATGTACCGTTTGTCTCTCAGTATCACATTGTTCATAGAGATCACCATTAATCTCCGAGTGAATTTCAATATTGCCATTACAAGGCTGATTATTTTTACCAGATATTATAAACTCCGAAACGAGGTTTAGTAAATCACTCATATCCTGAATCAGTTTGTTCAATCGAGGGTCATGCTTACTTCGCTTTGAGTTATTTCGGCGGCTGTTACTACTCGATCCGCTTCGACGTTTACGAGCCCTACTTGGACCGGCATCAGTGACAGTTTGCACTATCTCTTCATTAATATTATCCATAATTTTTTTTTTTTTTTTAGCCATGTACCACTAAAATATGTACGTTATCAATTATAATCGAAGTTCAAACATTCGAACCTCTAACAACCACGTGTTTCTAATGATTTTTTACATACATTAAGAACAGTTATACTGGTAGTTATTTGGTATGAAATATATTACATTCGAACGGCATAACCGTTAAAAAGCAAAACTTTATTGATTAAGTACTCACCAGAATATAATAAATGCACTATTCTTTTTCACACAATTCACTCTTTGCTTTATTGCAATACTATAATATCACTTATATTACTGTAATATATTAAGTGCAACAGTAGCAGTCACAGAGCAGATGCGTATGTGTTGCTTCGACGGGAAACGAAACGCCAATGATAAAAATGGCGCCCCAAACGTTTTACATCAACTAAAAGCGCACGACCGCCAGGTGTCGCTACTGGACCGGATGTACAAGGTACTAAAAAGAGGATAAACTGGTAGAACTATGACGGAAACGGAAATGCCTTCTCATAATAAAGCTTCCAGTGACGGTCAAGTGTTTTAATAACGAAAATATTTAATAATACGCCTCACACACGGTCGTCTGATCCCAGACTGCTGATAAACATATTTATACTTGTCTATCTTTTTTGTTTTATTTTTGAGTTAACAAATAGTAACTACAGCAATCTTATAAATAAAAAATAATTTACATAAGTTATAGTCTGTAGTACCAACACTACTGTACAAAGTCGCAAAAATATCTCCCGAGGGAATAAAACACTATGTTCAGAGCAAGACAATTTATTGTATAACTTGGCCTAGAAGATAATGCATTGCAAGAATATCTTAACATCGACATCTAGAAAAGGATCGCAATAGTACAACGCCATCTATCGAGCATTAGAGGTACAAATAAATCATGTATTGTCGTTAAACAGGTTTAAACTAAATACCTAGACTAGTATCTAAAACAGCCGTTCCACCTTAACCTGTAA